>JAZAYU010000777.1:55783-155977 GCA_038501625.1 Corbicula japonica | reverse complement strand
GCTTTTATCACAACCCGTTGAACCAATCAGATTGTCGCCTATAAAATCGCAAAAGTGAACGTAAAAATAGTATTTTAACTCATGGAAAGTGTTGACAGCTTGCGTAAGACATATTTTACTGGAGATATATATATATGTGTTTATGTAGTATTGCATGCATTTCTAATGTAATGACATCTTCAGATCATTTTGCGAGCGTTATAAATACGCTTCCTGTGTTGGCATTTTCTAAAAATAGTAATCAGGGGAAAACCGCTATTACTTATGTACAGTGACTGCGGGCCGTCATCAAATCTAACATTTTGTTAGATCTGACTTTAGTGAGATTGTATATGCGTCTATGAAAAATATAACAGGACTACGTTCTACAAATTCTGAACGTGAAATACAGTCAGTTTCTAGCATTGTTTACTCTTGAGTTTCTTTTATGTTTGCTTAAATAATAATAAATTGCATTTCTAGCCTTGGAGAAACGAAGCGCAATTCAGTAAGGATCGCCACCACAGAGAATAAGAAACACAGTGACGGATGAAGTAAAAACATTTAATTTGATATATTCTCGATCTAAAATCAATAGCGCACGAAACACTTATAAATGTATTAAATACATGCACAATTATTGTTCATACTGACAGCATAGCATCGTATAAGCTTAAGCATGATGAAAGTGGAATCAGAATTTTCCTAAGGGGAATACTTCAAGCTGGAGATCCTTTATTTAAAGAAATATCTTATTCCACATTCAAGCCTATACGTTGAAAATGCGGTACTGTTAGCTTTATGGGTGCTTTTTGTGCCAAATAAAACAAACTCGTATACACAACTGAATAAGGAAATGCCGCAATAAGTTTTTATGTTATTCTCTTCTTGTTATTCAAACAGTTAAAGAACTTAACATTTAACGGTTCATGAAAACTTGGTTTTGATCAATATCATTTCCATTGGAAATTTCATCAAAAGAAAATATTCCAGTCGGATTCATTCCTATCGGAAATACTCAATTCTGTCGGAATTCAAAATAGATCAGATCAGAAAATATGGTGAATATTCTAGTAAGACAACAGTTAAACAAATCGTTTTTTTAATATAATACAATAACCAAGTATTATGACGATAAAAGTCAGAGATATAAGGATAATTATCTATATTTATGTAATGAGTGATTTTGACGAAAACATTAAACGATGTTGACGATTACAACAATGTCAAGTTGTCAATTATGACCACGAGAGTCAGATTTTGTCAACAAAATATAATAAAAATAACTTACTTACAGAATAGTGAGTGTATATATATAATGCTATTTACATTTTGTTTTTCTTTAATCACAATCTTTTTTTTTCATTTTCACAAGGAAACACAACAACTGACTTTACTGACTGGAAATTATAAATAGGACATAAGTTGCGATTAAAAAAAATGTTCGGAATAACTTTTCCCACAGGACTGATTCCGCTCGGAAAGATAAATACAAAATGAATTCCGATAGGAATTAAATAAACACAGGAAACATTCCGATCGGAATTTTTCAAACTAACTGTTCTATTATGCGTATCCATAATCGTACGAGACCATGTGGGTATCCTAATTTCATACAGATTTTAACCGAATTATTATTCTTGTATTAAACCGATGTTTTTTGTTTAATAATCATTATCTTGAAAATAGTATAAGTTAAAACGTAACTTTTACATCAAATCTGAGATGATGGTAATTACAACACACTACTGTATACTATAACTTGTTCGCGATTTTTATGCGCCCGTTTGAAAAACGGGACGTATTATGGGAACACCTTCGGCGGGCGGGCGGGTTGGCGGGCGGCGTCCGCAGGGTTTTCGCTCTCTAAGTCAAAGAGTTTTCATCAGTTCTTTATCAAACTTGGTGAATATGTTGGTGTGCATAATGTCTCGACCAAGTTCTATAACCAGCCAAATCCCCCAAGGCACTCCTGAATTATGGCCCTTGAATTGTCCAAAATTACTGTTTCCGCTCTCTACGTCAAAGAGTTTTCATCCGGTCTTTATCAAACTTGGTGAATATGTTGGTAGGCATAATATCTCTGCCAAGTTCGATAACCAGCCAAGTTGCTTCAGGCACTTAAGAGTGTTGGCTCTTTATTTATACGAAAAATGTGGCAAATTAGCCAAACTTTTTGACGGGCGTATTTTGTGGCATTTTGGCACTGTTGTTTAAAGATAATGTTGATTTTTCTTGAATTACATGTTTCTCTCTTTTTTTTAAATACAATAGTTATTGTAAAATTTAGGTGAAATAACAACAATAACTATATGAATTTAAAAACTTGTATTTGTGAATTTCTTTTACATTGTCGATTAAACATGTTCTCTTATAAAATGAGTTCTCCACCGATTTCAGGACTGCTGCCCAAGAGATCATATTCTGCCGGTGATTTAGAAGTTATACATGTATCCGTGCGTCATGCAAATGTAATTCAAAAACAACCAACTTATCGCTTATTAAAATAGAAAAGGATAAAACGTTTTGAAATATTTATTTTTTGACATGAAATATTGCAGTCTCGGTTTTAAGCCGGTTAATGCGAAATATCGGAAACATAACGATTAGAACCAAGTTGAGCTTAAAGTTCCCATTTCATGTAATAAAATTTACACAAGTAAGTAAACATAGGTACCCATTTTGATTAACCGATAAAACGATGAAACTTACTATGAAACCTTTAACTCAGTATTTAACGCGATATTTTCAAATCAAGAACACTCCATAATCTGCATTGTATAATTTCAAATTTAAAAAAAATGAGATTAACTTTTGTCAAGAAAATAACCGACAGGACTGAAAAGGATCAGCAAGTCTGACAAGTAATCTTAGAATATAAATCAAAAAGTACGTGAAGTTAAAAAATAGAAGCATGAATGAGAAACTGAATAACGAATTTCACTTCTTCAATTATTCATACTGGAGATAACTTTATATAATATTACACACATACAAGTACAACATGTATTATGTGACGGCTGTATTAGTGCACGAGACCGTGTCTGTGTGAGCACAACAAAGGACTTTAATCTATATCATTTTGCTGTATTTCTTGATCAGCACTATCGTATTAAAAGGTAAAAATAATGGAGATATATAGATAATTATCTAAATTAATGTAATGAGTCATTTTGACGAAAACAGTAAACGATGTTGACGATTACAATAATGTCAAGTTGTCAATCATGACCAAGAGAGTCAGATTTTGTCAACAAAATATAATAACAATAACTTACTTACAGAATAGTGCGTTTACATTGTGTTTTTCTTTTATCACAATCTATTGTTTTTTCATTTTCATCAGAAAAACAACAACTGACTTTACTGACTGGAAATTATAAACACGACATAGTTTGCGATTAAACTACATGTTCGAATAACTTTTCCCACAGGACTGATTCCGCTCGGAAAGATAAATGCTACATGAATTCCGATAGGAATTAAATAAACGCAGGAATCATTCCGATCGGAAGTAAATAAACGCAGGAATCATTCCGATCGGAATCACCTCTTCCGATCGGAATTTTTCCGATAGGAAAAAATTCCGACCGGAAAAAATCCGATCGGAAAATTTTCCGACAGGAAAATTCAGGATTCCGATCGGAAAATGTCGATTCCGATCGGAATCGAAGTTTGACACTGAATTTATTTTCCAATTTTCTCAAAAACTAAACAAGATATGGCATTGAAACATTCCAGTTTTTCTATTTAAATCATGTGTAATCACCTGATAAAAAAAAAACCGCAAGAAAATCGATAAAATAAAAAAAGTTTTCGGAAAATATAATATTCCGAAAATTCACAGGATCGTGTTATAAAATTTACATCAATCCTAAGAAATATTCAGTAAATATGGATATGACGCTATTACTGATTAATGTTTTGTTATCCAATCTTTGTATAATTATTACTTTTGCAAATGAAGATCGATGTGTTATTGAAAGAAAAGACGTTTAATTTACGAACCGTGATCTTATTGTTGATTGCAATATACTCGAATATGATTGTTTTAACGTTTTATATACACCAATGATTACATATAGTTGTTTTTTATAAAATAAGGACTCTATTATAACGACATATCAATGATAATATTATGCATCCAAAATCATCTCTTCCGCGGCCCCAGTGTTCAAATCGCTCCTACGCGCCTGCAACAAGTACGAACTCAACCGAATACGCCATCAAACTTTTAAGACAACATTGCATCTTACATTAATATACCAAACGACTTTTATTATAAATAGCTTTGCAGACCCAAAAAGGAAAATTTGGATATTATAAAACAAATCCAACAAAATCGTCAAACTCCAGTTTGATGTATTTAAGTACTGATCTGGTAAAACAAATGCACATTCTTAATTGCGAACTTTTATAGTAATTTTGTTAACTAACACATTCCATGGATAAATAAATGTGTTTGTTTTAAATTGACTTTTGAAAAATGTGAATATTTAAAATCTCACATAGTACAAATGCTTATATGCAATATTCGTTGATAGCGATGTTAATGCACACACTATACCTATTACAAAAGTAAAAGCCGGTGTGCTGAGCTAAAACAAAACAAACAATACAAATAATTAACGAACTTTGAAAGATACCGAACAAAAAAATTCACTATTAAAGGCTCGGATTGATTGAGAAAGTTTTTTAGGAGAAATGCATATTACCGTCCACGTCGCGTAGTCCCGGATTTAGCGTTACTTATTTTGTATAAAAATATGTATCGTGCTAAACAGCATTCAAAATGTGTTATATTTAAATAAATAAACAAGGAACTTTAAAAGACACCGAACACGACAACAAACACAAGAACAACAACAACAACATAATATTGGAGGTTCGGTTAAGATGAGCTTGTTCGGGGTAAAACTGTAAAAAAGTATGTACTTTCTATGAATTGGTTAATTATCCGTGTTCTTAACATCTTGTCATAATATCATAAAAAGAACATGTTATATGGTATTTCGAAAAGGTTTTAAAACCGAAATATCTGGTTTTGTCTATTTATGTTTGGCGCCCTCTGTCCAATTATGATTTTTTCTATAAGATGCCTTAGTACACTTATCCCACACGAACACACAAATGCCGATGTTATATGTTAATGTAAGAAAAACACTGTGAATACCAACAAGGACTTTCTATTTAAGATGATTTAAGATTTCCGAAACCAGATCAAGTGGAATTAAATCATAATTATGCCATGCAATACAGCAAATCACAATAAACAAAATCATCTTGACTTTAAAATATAAATGAAAAATGTTGATGCACTAAAATAAGTATTAATTAATAAGAGTAGTAAACATGATACGAGTTTCAGGAATGGCCATACTTCCATGACATTACAGTGTTGTTTTCATGGAATAGATAAAATCAAAGATGTTTGATTCAGATGTCACGTTTCGCAATTACACATACCCAATACAACACGAACTATCTGATGTTACTTTACATTTAGCCAAGTGTGAAACTTTGTTGTTAAACCACAGCAACGATCTCAATTGCTTTCGTAAACAGCTGTTGTCTTTAATGGTAAAACAAATAAGTAAAACTGAAAATAATCATACTTTATTAAAGATCTTTTTAAAGATACCAAAATGTTAAATTAATAGCTAAGCGCTGTCACTGCTTTTGCAGCATGCCAACACAAAACCATATATTTTAAAAACATTGTAGGTTTCACAGTTACCGATACATCTAAAATTTGCACTTAAAATATTGTATCTGGCAAGGAAGAATAATTTTACCAAATGCATGCATGAATCAATAGACGATTCTATTTTTAGTACAGTCCGAATATTCTCCCCTGACAAATACTCTTCAATCACCCCGTCCGCCATTACGGAAATGAAAACAAATAATGTAGCCTATGTAATACTGATGCCTTAGAGGATGAATTTCACTATTTATTTTTTGCGATTTTTTTTTCAAACATAAACAGAAAATATATTCCAGTCGAGTATGCTAGACACCCTAAAACATTTAAATTTGCATCACTTATGAATAGAAAGGATAGAATTTATTTTCATTACTCTTATCCAGTAACCAGTTTTTGCAAGAAGGTAATACTGACTTTCAGATCAACGATCTCAATTTGGATGTGGTTTAGTGCTTATAATATTTGTACTTATTTCTTGTTTTCTATTATGCTCATGTACATGATTTCACTTGTTTGTTCAGATGATGTTACTATATGTTTGTAATCAACTGTTGCCTCTGTTAGGCCCTGACACATGTGATGTGAAATAAAAAAGTTGAAAGTTGACTGAATAGAGATCCGTTGGTCAAAGACGATATAATTGAGTGACGCCAGTTTGTGAGACATTAACGTTGACACGTGTGTTATTCTGTCGACGTCTATAAATGAAAATATGTACCCTCTCAATAATAAAAAACACGACTGTATTAATTAACTTTTATATCAAAAGTTACCACTTCTGGTAAAAAGAATTACCTAGCTCTACAAATTAAGAATTAAATGGTATTACAGTTAACAAGGTACGTCTAAAGTTTTCATTATTTGTCTCATAATGTATTCCCCTTGCTTAGATACATTGTTCCTTGCTCTTTAATTGATTGGTACAGCTTTGGCCTTCATATTAAATGGGCAGATAGTGTAGATCCAGATCAGTACTGCACTCGTACCTAGTTCGTATCTACACTGTTGACTTTTTTTTGAAACTTTATTTATAAAAAGAACACTGGTACTGGTTGTACATCCTGGTCAGAATATATGGATATGCCGGTCGATCTGGATCTGCACATGTGTACAGAACGGATGTGCCCGATGTTATAGAATGAAACTTGATCTACACTGACCATCTGTACTGGTTAATTTCAACTTTCATGAAGTTGTCTACAACATTGATTTTACCATTTACTTCACATGTTCGACTTTTACCGTTCAGATTACATGACAGTTAAATAATTTTCTTTGAAAAAGTTTAAAGCACTGAATCAAAACCAAAGCTGAAATTAATTAAATAAATATTGTATTTCAGTTTACATACTAATTTATCATAAAACATGATTTTCAGCTCATCTGTTTTATGTTAAACTGTGTTACAGTATTTTTTACATATGTGACCAATGTTGTCCCTGGTTCTAAAGTATAGATCCTGGCTCTACAGTGTTCACTTTTCATTATCACCATCACCAGGAACAATTAATCGAAAACCATGAACATTGAATGAATGAACAATTGAATTGCTTTTCCATCATAAGCTTTGTGTGGATCAATAGGTCGATTTACAAGTCAGTTCAATATTTACTCTACCCTCTATTTATAGTTGCATTCAAATCACAAGTATTTCAATAAAACCGCTTAAGAAACTGCTTGATATCTGTATTTGTTTGGCACGAATTTGGACTGTTAGTGTATAGCGTTGTCAAGGACTCTCGGGAATTTTCACCTCTGTAATGGCGGACAGTCATGTGATATAAAAATGGCGGCGGTCAAATTAATGGTATTGGAATCATCTATACGTATCCCCTTTATTTCTGGGATATTGAGCTGCGCTAATAAACATGCTATGCATACGTGGATTATGAATTTCGTATAAACGAACACAACATGCCGACAAACATGCTTAATTAATCAAAGCCTGCAAAATCTCTATTTGCCGAGTTGGGGGACTTTCAAAATGTCCCTTCGTTCATCTACAAACTATTTTATAACTGTCTGTTAATTTATCTTTACAGCTTGTCTGCCTTCAATAAATTACATGTACCTAGCTTGTTATGTGGACAATGCAGAGCCTGTTTTGAATAGTGGATATATTAACAGTAACAATACGACAACGAAATGTGCCTTGACTTCTGTCTCAGCAAAGGGTTGCGATACTTCCTAACGGGGGTAAGATATATTAATTGTTATCTAGTACTTAATATTTGTTTGTGTCAGTGCACTTGGATTGTGAATGTAGTTAACTTCATGCTTGACCGTCATTCGAAAATATACATTTAATTATGTCCAAGCCATGTCCCAATACTTATACAAGCTATCTAGCAACAAATTTTAATATCTATAAAATTGTTCTTGCAGTTTACCAATTTAAATTTTTTTATTGAAAACTGGTTTATCAAATATTTAGGAAGAACAAACCGTATAGATATCCAATGGATCAGTTTATTAGCATGATTAGTGCAACAAAAGCTCAAAAATTCATTCATAAATGATTGGTACACGTGTGTGGAAATCTTTTAATTTCAGTTGGAAGCATTAACCCTCCTCTTCACTGTTTCGCTTCAATCGATTTTCCATGCGCTTCCAGCTATTCTTGCGTTTCTTGCTTTTTTTTTGCTACTGGCGTTCAAACGTTCCATAGCTCTCCATTGCAATTTTAATTTAAAGTTTTCGCAAATACATGTAAAAGCTTTCATGTATAATTATTCGAGATCCCCTAATAAACAAGGGTCCTTGCCGCCAAGTCATCACAGGAAAATAGCAGGCGACAATATTAAAGTAAATTAATGTAATACTTTGCCTAGCTTGTATATTTTACTTTTTAACGATTAAGAAAGTTTGTTTTATCTTTTTTCTGCAGATCACATTTTCAAGCGCTTATATTGTAATGACCAGTTGTAAGTTATTGTGTTCATTTAAAATAATTCAAAGAAACGATTTTAATGTTAATATAAATAACCGGATGGCCTCATAATGGTTCTATAATTAACTGCACCTCTCTGCTTCTTTTCTTTGCATTTTATTCGATTGCATTCAATTTCCAGTGCGTTTACGTTTCATCTTACAGCGGATAACCTTTCTTTTTTGTTTCCATTCCATTTTGTTTGTCAGTATTGTGTTTTTCAGTACTGTATTATAACAATAATCCTTTAACATAATCTATTTTACAAATACATTTTCAAATATAAATTACGTTTTTACAGAGAGTTGCATTAAGTAATGGAGTCACTATATCCAGTTTCGATGTGTTGTAATTGCATTAATTTTATGTTTTGTTCCATGTGACTTTTTGTTAAAATCGCAGTTAAAACGTTTTATAATTAAAACATATAATAATGTTTCTGAAGACTGCTGTTGTAATTACGAAAACGAAAATCGAGGTCACACGGGATAAGGACTAATGGTAACATCAAAAGAAAATCACGTATTCATTGTTCTATTCATGACCTTCAAAATATTTTAAAACATTCTGGTAGGCATGCTATGCTGTCGCGTTTAGCTTCTCTTTCTATTTCTAGTTTACAAAACGTGTTTAAGGAAGCCGATGATATTGTTATTAGAACTCATCCACTTTATGAAGTTGCAAGCCTTACTCAGTGTTACACTCGGCATATTCTTAGACCACACATTGACTTGGAATCTGATCACCAAAGACATTTTAATTCTTAAAATTTCATTTTCAAATAAAGGCATAGATTTTATTGACCTTCCAAGTATCTTTAAAGATAAAACTGTTGAATCGGCTATACCTAATTATTTCAAGAATACTGAAACACCCATCGTTTGTTATAAATATAACAAGCCTATTAGAAACACAATTTTCAATTACAACAAAATTACCTCGGATTTACAGATTGTTAAAAACACACCATCATCTTGAGACTGTTCTAATTCAAAATTTTGCTATCAACCTGCCGGTCATATCGTTACAGGGGATCTAAATGTTATCAAAGACTTTAGAATCCGCATTTTAATTTCAAAAGGTCCAAAATACAGAATTCCATCGGACATCGACTTTAATACCTGTCGTGCGAAAATTGCAGAGTCTTTAAACTCTTTTTGCAATAAATGGTGTAAACGAGAACATGCTGAGCCTAATGCTCTTTCAAACTGAAAAAAAACAAATATTCAAAATAATTGACACTCGTATATCCTTCTATAAAAGAAACATAGCTTTACTACCACCTCGACCTCGTTTTAACTTTCGTCATTTGAAAAAGGGTATTCAAGATTTTCACAACAAATTTGTTTTAACACCTGCTGATATGACTTCAAATAATGTTATTATAGTGTGAAGTATACACTATATAAAAAAGCAACATATGCATATCAGGAATCGCCACACTCAAAAAACACAGCCTCCCCACGCAGCGAAAAAGAAGAGAGGAAGATAGAGAGAGCGCATGTTTTATATATGTATGTCAATTCAAATAGGACGCCACAAACAATTAATAAACAAGAGAACCTTTGGGGATACCGCCTTGGAACGGTCAGTGGCAAAACAAATTGCCACTGGGGGTTTAAACCAGGTTCTAGGGTGCACCAACCTCACACTTGCCCCAACAGGTTCTCGTATCTCAAAACAAGTACAAACTGTCTTGGTGAAATAACTCCAACCCACCCATCGGCTCAACAATGTTGCATGCAAAAGCATACAAACATATAAACATAAGAATTTAATAGCATTGCAAAGCCAAAGGGCGGGTACTCAATGATCTTTCCGAGACCAGAGCACCTGGAGTAAAATCAGCAAGAACACGATGACAGGGATAAAAGAAACAAATCGAGCTTTTAGGTTCTTTTAAGAAAAGATTTCCCCATAAACTTTCATAAACTCTTACACCCCTGCCACCGTCGTGCAACCAAAGAGGTAAGCATAATGATCAACTGTAGATGGGTTAATCACCAGGCCTGCAGATCGCTGTAAAATATCATGTTGGTAACCTTTCTTTTTAAATTTACAGATGGTTTTTACGAATAACCGGGAGAAATTAACATCGCCTTTTATCTTCTTAAGTTTATAAATTAAATCTCCATAAAAAACTGGCTGTGAAATTCCTTGTTGCAATAGTGATTTTAAACTGCAGCTGTATTTATGAATTAGATCTGGATATCGGCGATAAAACTTGCAAAAGGTTTTCCTTAATTTGTGATACCGATAACCTTGTTTTAAAAGTTTTTCTGTAATGCAAAGATTACGTTCATTGAAATCATTCACATCGTTGCAAGCTCTTGAAAAGCGAACAAGCTGTGAGATATAAACCCCGTAAGAAGTTGCACGAGGAACATCGCCGTGTAGAAACGGAAAATTTACTATATTGAAATTAAAATCATCTCTTTTATCATAAATTTTAGTAGTGACGTAACCATTTTCGATGGATAGATTTAAATCAAGGAAGTTTGCTTGCTTTTCTGAAGTGTTCGCTTTGTTAAGCTGTAGTTCTTTAGGATAAATCTTATTAACCAGTGATGGAAAATGGTTATTATCTATATTTAATAAATCATCAAGGTACCTCGAGGTGTTGTTAAAAGCTGTAATAATATCATCTTGATGTTCGGTAGAAAGAGATAACATGAAATCTCTTTCATAACAGTATAAAAACAGATCAGCAACAAGGGGTGCACAATTAGTACCTATTGGAATGCCTATTACTTGTTTATAAATAGAGGTTCCAAATCTCAAATAAATATTATCCAATAAAAATGTGAGCGCCTGGATAAGGTCTTGACAGGTCCATGAAGTATAATTATCATAAGAACCATCTGTAAAGAATGCCCTTTGTTCATTACAAGCAATAAATGTTTTATTTTCTCTAGCAAAAGTTTTTTCAATGAGACTGGTTAGTTTGTCTCTTATTAAATTATGAGGGAGAGAAGTATACAAGGTAGAAAAATCATATGTAGACAAACAGAACGCCTGAAAATTATTTGATTTAAGTTTCTTCAAAACGTCATTTGAATTTTTTATAGACCAAAATAAATTTTTGCCAGTAGTTTCAAAAACTTTTTCGCAATACCTAATTACATGTTCTTTTATAGCTGTTAGGCAAGATGTTAAGAGCACGGATAACTTTGTTGTAGTACAAGAACTAGAGTTAGCGATAAATCTTGCTTTGTACGGTGTTTTGTGCATTTTAGGCAACCAAAACATAGTACATGTAACACTGAGTAAGGCTTGCAACCTCATAAAGTGGATGAGTTCTAATAACAATATCATCGGCTTCCTTATCCACTTTTTGTAAACTTGAAATAGAAAGAGAAGCTAAACGCGACAGCATAGCATGTCTTCCAGAATGTTTTAAAATATTTTGAAGGTCATGAATAGAACAATGAACACGTGATTTTCTTTTGATGTTACCATTAGTCCTTATCCCATGTGACCTCGATTTTCGTTTTCGTATTTGAAGCAATCCAAAAATGTCAAAATCAGGGTTTTTTGAAATGTTGCCTTCTTGATAAATATTATCATTTAAACCAAGTGGATAAGGAGTTTGTAGTTTTTTTTATCCAATTATCTTCTGAAACAAGTCTTGCTCTAATTTTAAATGCTCTTGAAGCACTGTTATCAAATATAATTTTTTCAACAGGTTGAATACTAACGTGTTTTAAAGTGTGGCCTGATTGTTTAAAATGTTTATATAAATATGTATTGATTTTATTATTGTTTCGTATTTTAGAACAGTGCTGACTAAAACGTGTTTTCAAAGGGCGTCCCGTCTGTCCTACATATTGAATGCCACAATTTAAAGCGTTTCAAGTTAAAACATAAATTGTATTATCTGTTTGTCAATCAATATCTGAATTAATATTTACTGAAAAAGTTCTTCCATTAACAGTTGATTTCATAGTCGAGCTACATTTTAAAAAACTACAGCACCTACACCTCTTTAAATTACACTTGTATATAAAAGGATACGATCTGCGTCTTCCGTCGTTTAGTTTTATAGGCGTGGAAATGTTATATTTTTTTAAGAATATGAGATTTGATAGGTGACAATTTTATTTTTAAATTATTTTTAAATAAATGGGTACATTGTGCACTTTGCAAACCGGTCACATTGACGGAAGTAGCCGAAGATAAATTTATTGGAGATAAACAAATTGACGGTTGCATGTATTTGAAAGTATTTAATTTAGCCGGAATATGGACAGAAGACGCAGAAGATAGCCTGGGAGTTAAAATGTTTCCTTTTATTTTAAACGCCATGATTATTTTGTTTGAAAAAATACCATTATATGATTAGCGACCTTCAGTCATATCGCAAGTTTTTAAGTGACGTCACCATGCAATACATGACGTAAATGTTTGCGTGCTTATGGTTTTTTCTATAAATAGCACGCAGAACAATCTAAAAATATTGACATGTTGAATCACTGATCCCTAAATAAATAAATGGGACTGTAAATGGTGCTTCCGAGTATATACAAAGGCCCAATTCTGTAACCAGATAATACACAAGAATAATACCATTTAAATATAACAGAAGGTCGGTGAACATACAACCTTCAATGTGGTATATAAGAGTATTTGGGTGAGTGGGGAGGGGTGTGAAAAATGACTGTAAAATACAATCCCTGAGGGATGAAACGATAACAGTATTGATTGAAAGTACGAGGAGACGTTTTACGGCCGCCACACAGCACAGACAAAACTACTGTGATTATAAAAAAGCAACATATGCATATCAGGAAACAATAATAAAAATCAACTTACAATGTCTATAAATAGAATAGAAAAGTCAGTGAAATAATGTGATTGGTGCACCAGAGAAAATACGCCAGTATTCTGTCCGGTGATTGGTGTATTTGATGCTAGAATGGAAAATATAAAGGGATACTTTTAGCAGGAATTACTGTTGAGACGAGTCCAGTAGCAGCGAAGAAAAGGCTTTGCGAAAATTTTATAAAAATCTAGGTTGTAATAAATCATTGTATTGGTATTTTTATTTGAAATACAATAGCTTTGTTTTATCATAATATCTTTAAAAAACTATGGTATTTTTAAATTTACAAACTATCCTAAAGAGGTCGCAAACATTGAAAATGGCGAAAACTAGCTAAATTTTCAAAAATGAATTTCGGGGAAAATACTTGTTGCCACCTATATTTTACTAAAGAAATATATTTAGCTATGGATGTAGTAATTGTTTGCAAGCTCAATTTAGTCTATCGTCCAGGTCCCTAAAATCGAGAGCAACCTTCATTCGCGGTAGTTTTGTTTTCCTGAACAATCTCGCGAGATTTGCAGGTGCGCGGGAACGAGTGATGTAATAATTTACTACAGTGTTTACTCGAGCGTAAAATCTGTCAAAGTTTAGAAAATGCGATTTAAACAGGTAAATTAAAAGAGTTTTATTACATACTTACATAAAACACATGCATTTACTATTCCTAAATCATATCCATATAATCTGTTAAAATTATTTTCTCAGAAACAAAAATTTCAGCTCCAAAAACATCCGTCTGCTTTCTTCACATTTTATGAATGGAAGTCACATGACTGCTATGATGCAGCTTTAAGACCAACTATAAAATTGTATGTTTTTCGTACCCCTAGTGCTTAACTATTTTTTATCATTTTTTTTTGGATTTTTGGGCAAATCCCAGGGCTGTTATACAGAAATATATGTTGTGTTCCCCAAATGCATTGACAAATGCCTATAGATTTGTGAAAGAAGATGGTGTGTCAGCTACTCAGAGATTCCAAAATATACAGGGTACCTGAAAATACCCTAAGAGATTGAGTTAATGGCAGAATTGACCTTGAAAATTTTGTTATGGGAAGTTCCCATGTTTAGTGTGTTTGAATATCCAAAATGTGTGAACCATTTTACCCTTTCCTGTTGTTAAAACTGTTAGTTTTAGTGTTTACTTCATTTTTTTTAGATTTTACATAAAAACCAATTAATTGAAATTTGCTTGGCCTTAAAATTTCACGTGAATTGACAGTGACGTCACTACTCCGAATCAAAGGTTCCAAATTGCAAATGGCCGCCAGTGTAACATGATCTACGCATTTTGTTGTATGTGTAAAGTACTTTTTTTTGATTTTGAGTTTACTTTGCGAATTTATGGAGGAAATTAATTGCAACCAGTGAGGCTAGTGAGCTTTTAATTTATTCGTTCTAAATTATTGTTCTGTATTTGTCATAAATCTTACTACGCGAATGAAGGTTCATCGAGGATATTTCATGTTATTATTACCAAGCACATACTAAAACAAAAGAAAAACCGTTTGCATGAGAACTCTGACATTTTATGAACAATATACCAAAGAAACTCATACCTGAAATAAGTATATGCAGGTCTACAATGTTTAGTGCCAATTCGTAGATTCTACTTTCACTTTGAACCACGAAGTAAGGTTTGTAACAGTTTGATAAAATACCACTGTTAAATGCACAACTTTCACATAATAGCAAACACTTCTAATAATACTTAGTTTTTACAGGCACATTAAATTTTGCTGGTACCGGATTACAATAAATATAGCAATATGAATGCACTGCAACAGGAAACACGCGAAAATTAATTTCTGCATGCGCAAATTCGGTAAAATTAAAACCGCGAAAATTAAAATTATGGCAAAATCGCGAAAATTTTCGATTGCGAAAATAACCCATTTTACGGTAGTATGATGTTTTCTGTTTTAGCCCAGTCAATAAGCGTACTTGAAACATGGGAAGAATGGCCATCATACAGCAGTAACAGTGGCTTTGTATTAAAAGAACTGGCATGCACGAATGGCAGGAAATGCTGTTACAAGATAGTGTCGGAAAATTTTGCCATTAGACCGCCCGGAATCAGATAGTGCACCATTGGATCAAGCAGTGGCACAACGAATAATCTCCGGATTCCACCTTTTTCCTTTGAAAACAAAACAGGGGGGTAAACTGTTGTTTTTTTTTTGCATTAGCACATACATTAAGGTAACTGTAGTTGACCGTGGGGATGTTGTGGATTGAGGTTTGCTGTTTGGGGTTTCTTTATGGATTAAGGTTTGCTGTTTGGGGCTGCTATGTTGGGGCTGTTATGTTAGGTGGTCGATGATTGGGTTGCAGGCCAGTTTCGTCCAAGTTACAGATAAACTGGGGTTTGTCTTCAATATCATATTTTGGAGAATCAATGAAGGTGAGTATAGGATGGAACATTTTCTGGTGTACTGCTTTTTGCCCGACAACTTTCAAGACTTCTTGGTTTGAGTGAGGCCAGCCTAGTATTCCATCTTGACAAAAACCATATAGCCAACAGTTACTATGTGATTTAGATGTATTTCTATGGCCATAGTTGAAGGCCAATTCTCGCAAGGTAATGGAGCTGCACATTGGTATTGGTTATGCGCGTGTCAAAACATGCTCAACAAGGACTTCTTCCTCCTCCGAAGATAAAACGGTATCGGGGCCTTTTAAGCAATCATGGGGATCAACTAAACCCTTGATTCGATCCCTTAAAGTCTGCCTAGGTATCCCATACTTTCTGGCAACAGCTCTTACGGGGGCACCAATTTTCGCTTCTATATAAGCTAGCAACATAGCTTATGGGGAATAGGTAGACTTGTTGATTTTTTCATCTTTTTACAGGACAGTCCAGTCAATTAATTTTAAAAACACTTTTTTTAAAATTTGAATAGATCTACTTAATTTCTTAATTATTTACTACATGCTCTAATTATTATTGAAAAATTTATAACAGTTCCCTAAAAATAACTTGTACCTATTGGAAAATGTAAAAAAGAAGTCATTTGCTGAAACAACACAATTTATTTCCAAACTTTTTCGAGCGGTATACTACGGAAATTCATTCATAGTAAATTTGTGACTTTACATTGACTGGAACTCTGCCCGAAAGCTGTAAAAATGAAATATGCATATCAGAAATGGCCACATCCAGCATACACAGCCTCCCCACACAGCCAAAAAGTAGAGAGGAAAAGAGAGCATAGTATTACAATAATCGGTTTCAAAATGGACGCCACAAACAAATTACGAAAGTGAGAACCAGAGGGGTTACCGCCTTGGAACGGTCAGTGGCAAAACAAATTGCCACTGGGGATTTAAACCAGGTTCAAGGGTGCACCAACCTCACACTTGCCCCAACAGGTTCTCGTGTCACAAAACAAGAGACAAATATTCTTGGTGAAATTACTCCAACCCACCCATCAGCTCAACAATGTTGCATGCAAAAGCATAAAAAAATAAACATAAGAATTTAATAGCATTGCAAAGCCAATGGGCGGGTACTCAATGATCTTACCGAGACCAGAGCACATGGAGTAAAATCAGCAAGAACACGATGAGAGAGATAAAAGAAACAAATCGAGCTTCTAGGTTCTTTTAAGAAAAGTTTTGCCCATAAACCTTCATAAACTCTTTAACCCCTGCCACCGTCGTGCAACCAAAGAGGTAAGCATAATGATCAAACGTTAATCACCAGGCCTGCAGAGCGCTGTAAAATATTGAAACGCAGGCGGGGTCTGCAATCCCGTACACGCCTCAATATTTTAACGTTAGTTCTGTTCGAACACACGTAGACACAAAATAGTTTAATAAGTGGAAGATACTCGACAAATGCTGCAATAAAATACAACAATAATTTATTCAATTAAAATATATACAACAAAATTCAAGTTAGTAAGTTCTTCTGGTAAGCCTCGTCAGAGATTGAACCTCGTCTAATGCCTCGTCTAGGAAACCTCGTCTGCCTCGCCTTTGAACCTCGTCTACGATTGATTCTCGGAGGTAAGTGTAATGAGACGATGAGGTGATTTACTCTGATTTTAATCACCTATTCCTCTGTGGTACTGGTAATGGAAAACTGGTATGGCAACTGATACTGGAATTACTGGTATCTGGTACTGATAATGAAATATTGGTACTGGAACTACTGGTAACCGATACTGATAATGGAATTTATACCGGTACCAAAATATGGCATAAACACTATAATAGTAATGGAATTTAAACTGAAACCAAAATTTAATTAATGGAACACTGGATTAGTATTGGAACTGGAAACAATATTTTATATTGTTACTGATTTATTGTGAAATTAAATGGTATTATTCCAAATTAAGCTAAATTGATGGTGTTGTGGGGAATTAAATTATTTATATTAACAAATAATAATTATCAACGGGTACTGGGGTTTTTAGCCAAGAAATGGCTTATTAGAACAAGGGTATACTTGGGTAAAACTGCCAAACTGTCGAATATCATTTAACAACAGTTGTAGGTTTTAATAATAAAAATTTGAGACACTATACCTTTCTTGATTCAGGCGAGAGTGCCAACATTATACGATGAGAGGAAATTCAGCCAGAGAATGGCTTATAATTATTAAAATGCCAAGAAATGGCTTATGCTATTTTGAAGTGAATGGCTTGCAGCTTAGCCAGAAAGTGACGACCTGGCAAAATTTCGCCGAGTTTATATACCTCGCGCTTAGGCAATGGCTAAATGACGTCATTGCCAAAGCCGGACATCACGCGCAAGGCGATTGCCTAAGTCTAGTGGCGTCATTGCCTTAAGCCGGACGTCTCGCGCACAGTGTCTGCCAAAGCAATACGGCATGTACCAGGCTACGCTAAAATCTTGTATTTTGCATGCATGTTTGTGGTCTGATAATTGGCAATAGTGATTTTAATGAACAAAATATGATTATCTCATGGAATAACGCTGCAGAGAAACTTGGTCTATCGAGGCAAATTCTAATAAACTGACAGTTTAATGTAGAAAACGAGTATCCGAAATTGTCGGGTAATTCGGATAGACATATCCGAATATTTCGTACGGGTCCCAAAGAGGAATGAAGATGGTATATTGGCCGTTACATTGCCCCCTTCTTAGATGGATTCAGTCCCTGAACGAGCGTAGGTAAGTTTAATTTCCAGATTAGTCTTCATTTCTCGCCATATTAAAATGTTTTGGTTCAGTAATTGAACCAATTAAGAACAATAAATATTCATACATATGGCTTCAATGTTGGTGTTTTACACCCAACATGCCATATATTTACTTATCAGTGTCTCCATATCAGACGTGTTACATATCTCAAATTTAATTGAAATATTATTATATAAACAATGATTTTTAAATTGAAAAGTTCAGATATTCTGACATGCAGACACGGATGTCAAAATAATTTGTAATAATCATTTACGCTCCTCATCTATACTTAATGTGCACATTTATTTACAGGTCTAACGTCTAGGTCGTGTTGTTTCAACTTTACTAGGTATATTCCAATTCTAGGCGTAAATGATACAGGATCATTACGGAAACTCAGCCATCATTCGCTCAAGTAGCCAAGTATGGGAATTAAATTAAGGAAGGTAACTGTGTTACGTATTTCCTATTTCTTTTTTGATTATTATAAGAGTCCTTCGTACGAGTACACTCTTCTTTATATCCAGAATCCGGTCGATATGGAATCATCACTAATCACCCCATAAGAATGGATAGGAACGTGGAATTATTTCTTGTTCCTTAGGACAAAGGTCCCTCGTACGAGTACACCTTTCTTCATATCCAAGGTGTCATTGATATGGTATCACCACTAATCCCCCCATAAGAATGGATATGAACGTGGAATTTTCATAATAATATAGCAAAAGCTATAAATCCCTCTTGCGAGTGGATAAAATTGGTACCAATAAGCCATATCACTAAAGTGACATGAAGTATGCGCAATAAACAACACAAAGGTTGTTAAAGCAACAACGTAAATGTTGTTGTGTAAGACGTCAGTCATCACAAGAATGGATCCATGAATTTGTTTGTTATACATTCAGTATGTATTTTTTGTATGTATATAAACCGATTTAAACAATTCAACTAAAATTGTCAAATAATAACTAGAATCTTTCTCCTTTTTGTCATTTAAGGAAAAAAAATTCAGGTTATTCATGTTTCCTTTTCAGGATGCATAAATCAACGGTATCACTTGGCGTGGATTGTGGATCAATCAATTCTTGGATATCTACAGCCCAAGGTAAATGTGGTAATTTGTTTCGAAAATATCTAACACAGGGTGTCAAATATTTAAGATGAAGAAGACAACATAACCATTCCAGACATATAATCAAACTGTTTCATATATTTTAATTTACATCATATTCTGTAAACTATGTATTTCATCAACATTTTTTTTAAATGTTATAATAACAATTAGCATAACTTGTTTGCTAAAGTAAGCACAATTACGTGTGTAGTGCATGACTGAAATGTTCTACTGTTTAGCTGGTGTGCAGCATAAACTCTTTATTTTCCAGTCAATGGTTTCCACAAGCTTTGGGAGCAGATAGTACTCAGCCTCCTGTCGTAATTCATGGAGAACTTGAGGATCAGCAGGGAGACAACCAGCAGGCATCCGTAGGTTATACCTCAAGTAGTTCAAGATGAACTTGAAGTAAGATTGATCTCTGTCTATAAATATCTTAATGTCAGATTTTTTGGCAGCCAAACAAGAAATAAGTGCTAGAACTGAGGTCGGTTCTTTCGTGAGGGTACATGAGGTGGTGTTGAAACACTTCCCTCCGACGCACAGGGTCACTCGGTTTTCATAAGTGTTCCACTCTTTTAATTCACTAATTTGAGGGAGTACCTTGTTGAAGTGATCTGTGTAATATGGGGCTTCACTGGTTGGCATAACATTCACAGGCACCGTTTGTTCCTTGGTGATTTCAGTTGAATTTTGATGTAGTACTACCTTTCTGGTTGGACTGGAGATAACCGCGGCCATATCCTCCTCAGTTATTTCAACTTCGGGCAACACGACTCACTCGCTTGCTGTCTTCTCAGCCAGGAAGTCTACATTTTCTGGTATCGTCAAATCTTCCAGAGATGGCATGCTGGCCAAGGTACTTTTTTGCTTTGGGGTGTCCTTGACTACTTTGTGTACTTTATATCTTTCGAAAACAGGGGGTCTTGGCAGGTATGGATGAGAACCAAGAAGTACAGGGTCTCTGATTGGAGATATCGGGCGCTGACTAAAATGGATGGTCTCTTCCATATCCATGTCTGCTTTCTCATTCATTTGGTTTAGAAGTTTTCTGGCTTCAGGGCCCATGGAGCCGGTCTCACGGTGATATAATATGTGTTCACCTCCAGGCTTTATACATTTGTGTTTAGTCTCTTCTGGCTTTCTGGAATTCATAACACCGCAGCCAGTGCAGTTGTATTGAAAACTTATAATTATTAAAATGCCAAGACATGGCTTATGCTATTTTGAAGTGAATGGCTTGCAGGTTAGCCATAAAGTGACGACCTGGCAAAGTTTCGGCGAGTTTATATACCCCGCGCTTAGGCAATGGCTAAATGATGTCATTGCCAAAGCCGGACATCACGCGCAAGGCGATTGCCAAAGTCTAGTGACGTCATTGCCTTAAGGCGGACGTCTCGCGCACAGTGTCTGCCAAAGCAGTACGGCATGTACCGGGCTACGCTAAAATCTTGTATTTTGCAGGCATGTTTCCGGTCTGATAATTGGCAAATTCTATAGTGATTTAAATGAACAAAATATGATTTTCTCATGGAATAACGCTGCAGAGAAACTTGGCATAGGTTGAACTAACGGTCTATCGAGGCAAATTCTAATAAAATGACAGTTTAATGTAGAAAACGAGTATCCGATATGGTCGGGTAATTCGGATAGACATATCCGAATATTTCGTACGGGTCCCAAAGAGGAATGAAGATAGTATGGCCGTTACAATATCATGTTGGTAACCTTTCTTTTTAAATTTACAGATGGGTTTTACGAATAACCGGCATAAATTAACATCGCCTTTTATCATCTTAAGTTTATAAATTAAATCTCCATAAAAAACTGGCTGTGAAATTCCGTGTTGAAATAGTGATTTTAAACTGCACCTGTATTTATGAATTAGATCTGGATATCGGCGATAAAATTTGCAAAAGGTTTTCCTGAATTTGTGATACCGATAACCTTGTTTTAAAAGTTTTCTGTAATGCAAAGATTACGTTCATTGAAATCATTCACATCGTTGCAAGCTCTTGAAAAGCGAACAAGCTGTGAGATATAAACCCGTAAGATGTTGCACGAGGAACATCGCCGTCTAAAAACGGAAAATTTACTATATTAAAATAAAAATAATATCTTTTATCATAAATTTTAGTAGTGACGTAACCATTTTCAATGGGCAGATTTAAATCAAGGAAGTTTGGTTGCTTTTCTGAAGTGGTCGCTTTAATAAGCTGTAGTTCTTTAGGATAAATCTTATTAACCAGTGTTGGAAAATGGTTATTATCTATATTTAATAAATCATCAAGGTGCCTCGAGGTGTTGTTAAAAGCTGTAATAATATCATCTTGATGTTCGGTAGAAAGAGATAACATAAAATCTTTTTCATGATAGTATAAAAACAGATCAGCAACAAGGGGTGCACAATTAGTACCCATTGGAATGTCTATTACTTGTTTATAAATAGAGGTACCAAATCTCAAATAAATATTAGCCAATAAAAATGTGAGCGCCTGGATAAGGTCTTTACAGGTCCATGAAGTATATTTATCATAAGAACCATATTTAAAGAATGCTCTATGTTAATTACAAGCGATAAATGTTTTATTTTCTCTAGCAAAAGTTTTTTCAATGAGACTGGTATGATGGAGAGAAGTATACAAGGTAGAAAAATCATATGTAGACAAACAGAACGCCTGAAAATTATTTGATTTAAGTTTCTTCAAAACGTCATTTGAATTTTTTATAGACCAAAATAAATTGTTGCCATTAGTTTCAAAAACTTTTTCGCAATACCTAATTACATGTTCTTTTATAGCTGTAAGACAAGATGTTGAGAGCACGGATAACTTTGTTGTTGAACAAGAACTAGAGTTAGCGATAAATCTAGTCTATATCATCTAGACGCTCTGTCATTGATCAGTGCCACACTGCTCTGACAAACGTCTAGAGACATCGCTATATAAAAAGTCTGACCGACAGGTAGCGCATTTGTATGGTAAACAAATCCAAAATCAATCGCGATTTCTAATGAAATTTGTTAAAAGTGCTTTTACCGTATTTCTCCAACACTGGGCAAAGTGAAATTTAGGTAATATGATATCGAGCTACGAAATCAGGTATATGGTTTATAAACAAAGGACGTTTAAGTACTTGCCTACCCCATTTTACATCAATGAATGCAAATATATGGCACGCCGTTGCTGCCTCTTCGTTATTATGGTTTTAGACTGTCACGTTGTATGGTTGGACGGGTGGTCCAGTGGTAACGCGTTGGTCTACTGATCCGGAAATCGTGAGTTCGAATCCCGAACACGGCACTGGAAATTTCTGTATTATACGTCTAGTGTTTCCCACCCATCTATGTCTGGTTCACTTCCAGGAAGTATTTTCAGTGCGTGTATCGGTGCTATACACCGGACACGTTAAAAAAATCAGATGGCAGCGCATCCGGATTCCCTGTATCAGTATCTAAAGGCTATCTCTCTATAGTTATCAGCACTTGTCAAATTGTATATATAGATATATATGTGTAAATAGTAAATACTCGGTGGTGGTGTTGATATATACTTGGTGATATCCTGAATATGATAGTAGTTGGTAACATACGCTGAATACAGCGATCTCCTATAATGAAGGTAAAAGAAAGTGTACATATACGAAAAACCTTATCCTCTGGTGAAGAGTAGTGCTCCTATGACTAAAGAAGGAAATTACATAATACATACATACATATGGTATGGCAGTTGTCATTGTACGGCGATTGATAAAAAGAGAAGAATATAAAAAACTTTCTCCAAGAAAAAATACAGTTCATTAAACTTTGCATAACAAATCTTATTATGTTTATTATTTATACGTTTAGAAAAGTTAGAACATTAAAAAAAATAAATTTGACCTGAAAAATCCCTACATTCTACAGCTAAACACGAAAACAAAGCAACACTTAACATAAAATTATATTTATTGCCTTTCTCAACTTACTTTAACACGCCTTTGGGCGCAATAATGCAATTAAAAAATGCTTGTCGCCGTATGATATGTTTTTTCGATTTCCAGCTGACAGGGCGACAGTCTAAAAAATAATTTTCACAAGACAACAACGGCGTTCCGTACTAATGACCTAATTACAAGCCTCGTTTTGGAGTGTCTGTTTTTTTAAGGTTCCGCAAAGATTGCAAATGGCGAAAAGTGGCTAAAGTTTCAAAATTGAATTTTGGGGAAAATACTTATTGCCACCTAGATTTTAGTAAATAAATGTATTCAGCTATGGATGTAGTAAATGTTTTCAAGCTTAATTTAGTCTAATTCATGTTCTAATTACTAAGTACATACTAAAACAAAAGAAAAACCGTTTGCATGAGAACTCTGAAACTCATGAACAATATTCCAAAGCAACTTATTCCTGAAATAAGTATATGCTGGTCTACAATGTTTAGTGCCCATTCGTCAAAATAATGTAAGGGGTTTCAAGAAATTCAAAGAAAATCTTACTTCCTGGTTCAAAGTGAAAGTGAAAGTACTTTCATTCAGTACGATCACCATTGCGAAATCAAAGCGTCTGAATGATTGAGACTACGATAAGTCTTGCTTTGTACGGTGTTTTGTGAATTTTAGGCAATAAATTTTATCGGTAAATGAATAAGTTTTGGCTTATATTTGGTAACAAGGGTGTTGAAATGGATGTTTTTGTTAAGAAAACGGTTTAAGGGAAGTCTTTTATTGTTTTGTTTTTTTCATTCAACTTATTTTTTTTTATTATACCTGTTTTCTCACGCATTTTGTTCGGTTTGTTTATAAATCAACTACTGTATCCGGTTTACTTTCTGTTGTGACGTCATAATGCGCGCGCACGGAACAACAAGCGTTTATTCGGAAAGGACGGCTTTATAGGAAATGACGGCAATATAGGAAAGGAGGATAATTATGGAAGATAATTTATACATATTTCTAGCACAAAAAGGAGACAAACATTCTTTTATTAACTTTTTACTACATAAATGTGGCTTTAATGTGTGAGCAAACAGTTTAGATCCGGATCAGCCAGCACATCCATGCCATTTGATCTGGATCTAAACAGTTTACTGTTTGTTTTCACATTCATTCGGTTATTTTTGGCCAAGAGGTAAACAACGTAGATCCAGATCAGATGAAACAGATTTGGTGGCTGATTTGGATTTAAACTGGTCACCCATGTGATAAAAGGCATATAAATGTATATGGAAGAAAGGGGAAATGAGAAACATCTATCTACCATTATTACTAGCAGGTTATAATCAACCAAAGAGCAGAGCAGGAAGACACTATGAATATACAAATTAACAATTCTACAGCTAGCAGAGTTAAGACAATATACAGAAAGCGATTTATTAGCGGACTGAAAGAAATTCAAATATGCCAAACTAAACTACCAAAATAGCCATCACAGTTACAGAAAAGAACTGCAGCTTCATCGTGCAGTCTGAACAGCATCAATGAATTAAAATTAATGAACAGACTGACGTTTCCTGACTATAAATGTATGAGAAGCAGACTTGATCCTCAAAGGTGACAAGGAAGTACTGTCTCTTCCCGAAATTATATAATTAAATATGGTCAAAGTTTTATTGTGGTATCACCAACATGTAACTAAAAACAACCAGTGAAGAGAAAAATACAATTTTTTTGCATGCACATACAGTTACAATGGATTCAGAAAGCACTTGTTTGGTCATTTTTGGGGCCGAATATGGGTCCCATTCCCTTCTCAAAATAGTATGTTTTTCCCCTATCTCAGATAAAAATTCTCATTGAAAATCTGAAAACCATTTTATAAATTGTTTTATTTTTAAGTCTGAAGTCACACAAATATAATAGTGATTAAAATAAAAGAACACAGTCTTATGAGTATGTGTGACACTTCAAACATGAGTATATGACTTAAATTTCCCTTTTTGTCTTTTTGTCTTAAAATGACGCATAATTCCCCTTCATAAGGGAATGGGCACCTGTCTAGTGCCCAGTCCTGCTTCTGATTAGTAACATTATCAGTCCTCTCTCTGTTCTCTCTCCAGTAAAAATGTCAATGTCACTATCCAACTCCTAAAATAAAATACTAATTTTAATATAAAACAAAACAAAACAATGCTACACCAATCAACAAAAAAAATCAATGAATAAACCTGTTATTTTTTTGACGTTTGCACATGAAGTACCAATAATGCAATAATGAACTAAAAAGTATACACGTAAATATATGAATAATTAATTCTACTGCTAGCAGGGTTAAGAATATAAACGGAAAAGCATTTACTAGCGGCACTAAGAGCAAACAGCTTTACTGACTGAACTTGAGCTGGCGCTGCTATAATCTGGGGGGGGGGGGGGGGGGTGTGCAACGGACAGCATGGTAAGTAACGTCTACACCTTCACTGGGCATCGACTCCGCCTCACAAGGGGGCAACTGTCAGTTGAACTTGACACACATTAAAGCCACATTTATGTAGTAAAAAGTTAATAAAAGAATGTTTGTCTCCTTTTTGTGCTAGAAATATGTATAAATTATCTTCTACTAAAATTTATGATAAAAGAGATGATTTTAATTTTAATATAGTAAATTTTCCGTTTTTAGACGGCGATGTTCCCCGTGCAACATCTTATGGGGTTTATATCTCACAGCTTGTTCGCTTTTCAAGAGCTTGCAACAATGTTAATGATTTCAATGAACGTAATCTTTGCATTACAGAAAAACTTTTAAAACAAGGTTATCGGTATCACAAATTAAGGAAAACCTTTTGCAAGTTTTATCGCCGATACCCAGATTTAATTCATAAATACAAATGCAGTTTAAAATCACTTTTGCAACAAGGTATTTCACAACCAGTTTTTTATGGAGATTTAATTTATAAACTTAAAAAGATAAAAGGCAGTGTTAATTTCTCCCGGTTATTCGTAAAAACCATCTGTAAATTTAAAAAGAAAGATTACTAACATGATATTTTACAGCGCTCTGCAGGCCTAGTGATTAACCCTTCTACAGTTGATCATTATGCTTACCTCTTTGATTGCACGACGGTGGCAGGGGTTTAAGAGTTTATGAAGGTTAATGGGGAAATCTTTTCTTAAAAGAACATAGAAGCTCGATTTGTTTCTTTTATCCCTGTCATCGTGTTCTTGCTGATTTTACTCCAGATGCTCTGGTCTCGGAAAGATCATTGAGTACCCGCCCTTTGGCTTTGCAATGCTATTAGCTTCTTATGTTTTTATGTTTGTATGCTTTTGCATACAACATTGTTGAGCTGATGGGTGGATTGGAGTTATTTCACCAAGACAATTTGTACTTGTCTTGTGATACGAGAACCTGTTGGGGCAAGTGTGAGGTTGGTGCACCCTAGAACCTGGTTTAAACCCCCAGTGGCAATTTGATTTGCCACTGACCGTTCCAAGGCGGTAACCCCTCGGGTTCTCATTTTTGTTTTTTGTTAGTGGCGTCCTTTTTGAAACTGATTATTTTATTAACCATGCTCTCTCCCCCTCTCTTCTTCTTGACTGTGTGGGGAGGCTGTTTTTTTCTGAATGTGGCAATTCCTGATATGCATATTTCACCTTTTTCTGACTGAAAGAAATTCAAATATGCCAAACTAAACTACCAAAATGGCCATCACAGTTACAGTTAAGAACTGCAGCTTCATCGTGCAGTCAGAACAGCATCAATGAATTCAATTTATGAACAGACTGACGTTTCCAGACTATAACTGTATGAGGAATAGGCTTGATCCTGAAAGGTGTCAAGAAAGTACTGGCTCTTCTCAAAATATATAATTAAATATGGTCAAAGTTTTATTGTGGTATCACCAACATGTAACCGAAAACAACCAGTGAAGAGAAAATACAAAATTGTTTGCATGCACTTACAGTTACAAATAGATTCTTCTCTTGTTTCCCTATCAGGGCACTTGTTTCGGCCATTTTTGGGGCCGTATATGGGTCCCATTTTCTTCTCAAAATAGTATGTTTTTCTCATATCTAAGAAAAACAATCTTATTGAAAATCTGAAAACCAATTTAAAGGGACTCCCTAAAATGCACGTAATTTATAAATTGTTTTATTTTTAAGTCTGAAGCCACACAAATATACCACTGATTAAAATGGTAGAACACAGTCTTATGAGTATGTGTGACACTTCAAACGTGAGTATATGACTTAAATTCCCCTATTTGTCTTTTTGTCTTAAAATGACGCAAAATTCCCTTGGTAGGGGTATGGTTACCTGTCCCCGAAAGTTGTCAAGTGCACAGTCCTGCTTCTGATTAGTAACACTATCAGTCCTCTCTCTGTTCCTCTCTCCAGTAAAAATGTCAATGTCACTATCTACCTCCTAAAATAAAATACTAATTTTAATATTAAACCAAAAAAATACTTCATCAATCAACAAACAATCCATGAATAAACATGTTATTTTATTTGACGTTTGCACATGCACAAGCATTAAAAGTGAAGTCCCACTAATAAATAGCAATTAAATAATGAAGTGGTTTGAGCCTTGGCTGTGTCAGCATTTGCAAAAACAATGAAACAGCAATACAAATTTACTTTCAATTGGATCTGCCTCGCTTTTAATATTTATTATGACGATGCTTAGTACTGTCAGTGTTAGCTTCAGGCGGTTGAGTTGACCTCTGACTGTATGTGACTTGGTCTAGGGCCTGGCTGTTGGTGACCGATGCTTGGGTCACCTACTAGCTATATGGTAGGTGAGTCAAGATCCTACTGAACATTTAAAAAAATCAATACCAAATAAAAATTTTCACAGTCACACATCGAATAAACAATTTAAATGTTTGAATAAATGTTTTTGATCTAGGTAGATTTTTATGTTTAAATAAACAATCCATCTGATAAAGCGATGGAACAAATAAACAATTCGCGAAAACATGTGCGAATCTTCTTCCAGGTTGCATGGTGTCAATTTCGTCGCATGACGGAAGTTTGCGGAAAGAAATATACATGCATTGATATATTTGGGTTAATTTCGTAAAACGTACATCACTGAACACTTAATCTGTGTCTTTCTTAACAAGGTTTCATTGTTTTTTGACATCCCAAAACATTACATACCTAATTTTAAACACACAAAAATATAATTAGTTTTTATTTTTTAGTCTCGAACAAAATACTTACGCTTCCGGCATTTATTTTTCTTTAAGCATATGCAATTTCACTAATTTCCTTTCGGAAGTTGCCAATAAAAAGCTGTTTTAACAAAACATGCTTAGGCAGAGCCTCCAAAACGGCATCTCCCATTTTCTAAGAAAACGCCGAAATTTTGTCATTTTGACTGCTAATTATTACCAGTTATAAGGTAATAAATCGATATTAAACTTATTTCAACGGTGACATCAATCTTCAATTTATCCAACAGTTTATTTTTTTAAATCAATGAATATTTAATTTGATTCTACTAGTATACAAATGCTTATATTTACATTGTGTCAGAAGGCACCTTAAACCCCACTACCGCAAGTGTTGCTCGAATCGCCAATTTTTGGACAGTAAATATTTTTTTCCATAGGGATTTTTGGCATACAGTTGATAATTATCGTGTTATTACCATAAGACTTTCCAAACGTGCTCCTTTTTCTATAAATCATGCATCCGACCATGTACTAATATGAAAAGGGTCTACTGTTGTTGGTCCTGCGTCTACTTTAAAGCTGCATATTCACAGTTCAGGGTGGGATACATCAGTGTCTCAATTGTGGTTAATTTCAACTGCTATAAAATGGTGATACATGACTGGACACGAGCGAATACTGCCAAAATTCCAGTACATTATATGATCGGTTTTCATTTAATTAATTTTAATGCGTTAATGAGGCTATAATAACGACTTTAGATATTTTTAGATCCCGACATTTAACTAATGTACGATGGAAATTACATCTCCGAAAATGCGGTTTTCATACATTCAAATTTAGCGATGATAACATTTTTACTTAAAAATGATATTGCATGCCTCTACTTGAAAATGTGGATTAAATACATTCAAATTATGCGATGATAACTTTTTTTCTTAAAAATGATATTGCATGCTTCTACCTGGAAATGACATCTCCGAAAATGTGGATTTAATACATTCAAATTCAGCAATTATAACATTTTTACTTAAAAATGATATTGCATGCCTCTACCAGGAAGCGAACCCGCACCGTCACGGCGACAGCGCCAAGCCTTGAAATTCCGAAAACGCAACCGACAGAGCTAGCCGGGACTATCCCAAAAAGAGGTTGATCCGAAAGCCCTGATATACGTAATCGTCACTAAACGACATGCGTAACGGGTTATTTTACTGATAACCCTACTGTCTTTATGTACGGGGAGACTTTTTACGGCCGCTACACTGCTCAAATAGCGCTAAATTAATGTGAATTTCAAATTTTCGTATAATTCGTGTTTAAAGAAGTTACATTTCTTATTATACTCTAAAGGTTGTTTTTAATGTCATTTTGAACATTGACATATTGTTAAGTCATAAAGTGGGAAACTGAGATAGACAAGTTGATAGTTCAATGCTAACACCTCAATAGTTTGTTATTTTTCATTCTCCTTGTTTATATGATATTTATATAATTTGACTTGTTATCAACGCATATTTTAAACGATATTGTTTTAAATGATACGAGTTTCTATGATCAATTGCAAGATTTCGTTGTAAATGTCATAAACACGCAACAAACGTTTTCTTGTTCATAAAAAGTGTAATCTATAAGACCGCAAGTTGCATCATTCAAATAAAAAATAACCAAAAAAGTATATGGAGCACAGTGTTCAGAAACACGATAATTGTCTGCAAAGATCGGAAAGTATGTTATGTTTGCTACTCGATCAGTTCCAGCATATTTCCTTCATTTTCAACATCAGTGATGCCAAAATGAATCTGAAATTTATTATAACAGAGATATATTTATATGTCAGAAATGTTATTGCATTTGTTTGGATAATTTGCAGATGGTTTTATGACTGTATATATGGATTGCCGGTTACACCTGCATTATTTCGCCCTCTTGCCTTCTAACTTTTGTTATTGTCCGCTATTTTTTTAAATATTGGAAAACAATAAGTGAAATATGCTTACCAGGAATCGCCACACTCACAGCCTCCCCAGGCAAAAAAAGAGAGGAACAGAAAGCATATTTGCCATGTCAATTCATATAAGATGCAATATAAATTGCCACTAGTGGTTTAAACCAGGTTCTAGGGTGCACCAACCTCAGAATTGCCCCAACAGGAAAAATATATATATATACCAGCAATCGCCTACTGATGATTTTGTGACTTTGTCGAACTGTAACGTACTGGTAACGTGGATGGACGTTCGGACCGACTGACGAACATAGACAAACTTTGACAATGTGCTATCCCATAACCTTTTTCGGGAAGCATACAACATATTTCATCAGCTAAGACTGCTATGAAAATCTCGAGTGTAACAAGTGACCTCAATATACTTGGTTTTGATTCGTCGCGGTCGGAATAATTATGTACAGCGAAACACTTGATATTTATATTTTTAAGAACACTTGAGTATAAGAACGTTCTAAATGGAAATTCTTTCTTTCTCAAAATACTTAATGTCGATTATAACCTCTTCATATTTAAAGCCGTTCGTTTATGCATTGAGTTCTATGCCAGAAATTTGTCGCCTACACTCGAAATGAATATTATAATCAATACTTAATCTTAAACAATTTTATAAAATTGAAAGATCTGCATTTAAAGTTTATATTTGTCTCCAAGTAACAATTTGCCAGACCAGCGGTAGATAAGTTAATGTCCTTTGTAGTAAATCCATTGCCTTTTTTAAACTATACACTGCAACTTTTAAAATTATATCATATCAGAATTATTTCTTTTGTTTCTCTATAATGCTTACCTTTGTTGATGTTTTTGTTAACTATACATTTTATGTCTATCTGCTAGAGAGCTACTTTTATTTAACGATTAGACCGGAAGTGGCTACTTACTGTACGTTGATGTAGAGTCTTTAATTGCTATGCGTCACTTTTGCGCTGTTTATTTCGATTCAGTTATCTTTGGAGTTAACCAAAAAGTACGAAATGGATTTTGAGGATTATGTTGTCAGAAAATATTTTCCTTTTTTTTCCGCTTTTGTTAGTTTTTTAGTATGTGTTCAGATAGGATCGTCCTTTGCAGGTAAGCTTTGTTTTCAGTACAATAGTCTCATATGTGTAAACTGCATTAAGACATTTTATAGAAATTAAAACTCAAAACTTGTTTTATTTTTGCAAATTTAAAATATATTTAAATAAATCATAAGAGTAAATGCATTTCATCATTACAGCTAGCGTGCACTGTGATCTGGTCGAAAGATTAAAACCAGGATCGGGAACCAATGTTGACTATTAAGGTTATCCTCGGTCAGTTAAGAGGCTTTCCTTAATTCCAATAAGTCAGATATCGTTGCTTATTTCTCGGTACATTCCTGTTGATGGTATATTTACAGTATATTTCCAGTCCGAATTATTAAGAGTAATAAACCATTGCGTAATTAACATATTTAAAATTATTGCGTTATTAACATAATTAAGCCTCGTTTTCAGCAAAGAAATATGGCTGCATCGTTCCAGAAGAACCCTTGTACGGAACGTTTACCTTCATAGATCGTACAAAAACATTACGTTTGGAATGTGAAGATGGATTCTACCAGATGGGGGACCGCGACAGAAGGTGCATTGGTGGCAAGTGGAACGGTCGACCGGGTGACTGCATCAACCTAAATTTCATCGGTAGGTTACTCTTTTTTGAAAACATGAAATTTGATTGCTGTGAATGAACTTATATTGATGGGCAAACATTTTGTGGTTCTCCGTTAAAAACGATTTTCGTAGGTTTTTTACTCTTGTATCTCACAAATGTCTTCATTTTTTATTTAGTGTTGGGTTTAAATTCGTGTAATGATATGCAATTAAAATCAACGAAAACTACATACACCATAAATATTTATGACGTCACATAATTTGATTCTCATAAATAATTATAAAAAATATAGAAATTGTGCAGTTATAATAGTTTTATAACTTCAGATAAACGATGTCCGGAATTACGAAGTCCGAGTAATGGTCGAGTTATTATGGAAGGCCGTGATGTCGGACAGAAAGCTCATTTCATGTGTGACGCAGGTTTTGTGCTACAAGGGTCGCCAGTGGTCACGTGTCTTGAGGGTCCGTTATGGGACGGCATATTACCAATATGTAGCAGTAAGTAGAAAAGCTGAAAAATATAAAACCGTGTAAAGAGGCGCATTTCTTTTACAACCGTGATGGACATCAAGGATAAAAACTTCCCGGATTTTTTATTCTCGCCACAAACCCACGAATTGAATATAATAAAATGGAATGGCATGGGACGGAACGGAGAAGAACGGGCCTGAGAAAAGCGTACTAGAGTAAAATAGATAAGTGTTTACCCTAGTTTTTCAACCAATCACAATGTTTTATTTTTTAAAATATCTCCTTTCTATTTCGTGTAGAAACAGTCTATAGAAACTATTGTTATAGAACAATCTTTGGGGAAAACTAGCGTAAACACTAAGTCAGTTAGAGTCCAAATAGAGAAATCTACATGAAATAGACACGCCAGTCGGTCGCTACCGCTCCCTCCTTTGCCGTGTCTATTTCAAGTAGATTTCTGTATTTGCACTCTAACTAATACGTAGAATATAACACGGGGAAGTAATTATATGCAATTAATTCCTATAAACAGGTTGCATCAAAAGGAGCCTGTACTATTTTGATATATGTCCTGTTTTCGGCTTTAAATTTTCCTTTTTCATATATTCTATGAAAACCAAAAGCAAAATCATTGGTAACTATAAATATTACAACATTTTTCCAGGTATCACTATTAAAACAAGAACAAAGACAAGATCAGGACATTTAAGAAAGTGATATATGCATAATTATCAAGAATGGCCACATTCAACCGACACATGCTTTAAAACCGAGATTTTAATTAAAACCAGAACCACATGTGTACTGTTTCAGGCCGACAGACGGTTGAAGACTTTGCTAACCATCTTAAAGCAACCATGATTGATACACTGGTAGGAGCGACAGCGGACTCCGAGACCGGTGCACAGTGTAAGTTCTTATGTTGCCATCGTTTTTTTATCCTCCTTAACCTATTGTTAATCCGTGTAGTCCAGAACAGTACCTTCGACGTGTGACCTATGTTACCATCCGGTAAAGTATCGGGCGCTGTAGCGTTTTCGGCAAACTACACAATATTCGTCAAATTCGTGAATCTCCGAGACGAACTTAAAAAGATCAGATACGGTTATTGGTAGTAGACGTGGATACATTATAAGGGGTAACTCTGAGAGTTTTTGGGATCAAATTTGGACAATTTTAATCACACCTGTTTCGAAAAAAAAAAGTTTTTCTAAAGAAATGTTTGAAAATTCTAGGCTTCGTCCAAAATATAGCGCGAAGAGCCGAAATCTGCCGGGAGTTTTTAAGTGCCAAAACCATTTATGTAGAGGTTGGTATGTCTTCAATAAGAACAGAGAGAAAGGGAAACTTAGGTCACTTTTAAGCTTTTTCGAGGTGTAGCCATGTTACCATCTATATATTTTTCCTGGATTAAGAACCCCGCATGAACGCAAGAGAAATATACGTTATTTTTCTATTAAAATATAAACATAAATGCCTTTAAATGTGTTTGGTTTAATCAGTCTAGGATTTTTAGGACATTTATGTTTCTGTAATTTATAGCTCGATTAAGCCCCGGAAAGAGCGGTCTAGATATTGTTTTGATGGCTGATACGTCAGCAAGTATTGGAGAAAAGTCGTTGCAAACAGCGAAAGATTTCATGAAGATGCTGGTTGACGTTTTTGGGGTATCTGATCAGGCAGGTGGAGGTAAGATAATTATAACAATTTTAAGCATATTGACATGTTTAATACACTCGTGTGGAACGTTTAGTTGTTCCTGTCTACAATTTAGTCTTTGTTGTGGCATCATGTGGAAGCTATAAGGATTTGGTATGCCAGAAGACAAATTTTGATATGGGATTAACAAGTATATAGTTATTGAAAGAGATTTGATAACAACCTAAAACCTTTTACCAATCTGATGATGGTTATGTTCCCTGTATGGGTATAAGTAACAGGAAGAAAATCAAATCAAACACATTGTAATTAAAAATCTCTGAAATTGAATCCCAACCATAAACTCAATCCGCCGATCTTATTCATTTAACATTTTCATTTAATCTTATATCTTGTCCTTAGGAGTAAATGGCACTAGATTTGCCCTCCTGACTTTTAGCAGTGATGTCAATGTTGTTTTTAACTTAAATGATCCAACTGCAAGAAGCAAAGAGGCTGTGAAAAGCAAGATTGACGGAATCAAGGTATGTATATATAATATTCAATTTAATGGCAGTCCGGATGACCAATTTTAGATAAAAAAAAATGCCTTGTTGGTGACGCATAAGTTATACCGAAAAGCAACTGTCTTAGTTGAAGAGCAGTAATCTTCAGAAGTAAAAAATAACGTTTAACTGAAATTAAATTTCTTAAAATTACTTTTGAATATTAGGATCTATAGAACTTACTTTCCTTAACAGTACATAAACAGGCTCAGTCAAACCATGCCTATGTTGCTTTCATCGTTCCATTTCCATCTATTGTGGTATCAAAGCAGCGTTGTTTGCGCCGTATGATGGCTGAAAAATATTTTCCGGTACATTTATTCAGTTCTGTTATTAACTGCGTCTAAGGTCGTTAGTTAAGCAGGATACTTGTGTATGTTATACCGCTAACATAATTAAATTTGTTTTCAATACCTCTGGAAGTTTTAAGGTTGGTTGTTTCAATGCCCCTACAAATAGAGCGGCGTAAAATGTTGTTCATTTATCCCCAAACATTACTTCCTGCTCTCGAATTTTTGCACTTTTCTGTGATAGGCAGGATCTATATTCTCAGATCCCATGTCGAAATTCTATTCTGTTCAGTCCGCCCATTGTTTTCAGTTTAGGAGCAATCCCATTATTTTATCTTAAGGGGATCAAATCTGCTGAAATTTGAATATTATTAATCTGAAAATACCTAAAAATTTCAATCACTGCATATGGAAAGGTACATTCAAACCAAGCCTGCAATATTTTCATATTTTTCGTGTTCTGTGACTTTCAAAGATTTCTTTTTCCATATAGATTTCATGAACTCTGCATGCCTTAATAGAAATACAATTGTATAAATTATGTTGGTCGACACCTGTGCCCCATACGTAAATCTCCAACGTATGATGGAAATTCGACAGAAATAATAAAAACGGGGCCTGTAACGAAGCTGTATGTATAGAGCACTTATCTGTTGTTTTCTGTTGTTTTTATATCGGTTTTCTGTGATCTGATTTGCATTTCATTAAAAAAAGGTTTTTAAATTCCGGTTGATTTCATAGATTTTGCTGTTTTCCACATGGGCTCACGTCGCTTTCGATATTGACTTCGATATTCTTTGCAGTTTTAGTAGGCTCTTTTCATTTTTCTTTATTTTAAAATGTGGTAATTTTCACATTTCCCAGCTTTGTTTTGCTTCCTTTTACACTTTGCTTAGCCTGTTTATTCTCATCACTATCCTGGTCGGTCTGATCTAATGAGCACCAGGTGTGACTTCCTACTTGTCTTTTTCTGAAATGAATGAATACAAAGTTGCAAGATGAGACACAATAAATTCAAGCTTACTGAATAGAAATCGCATTTGAGTACACCGTTTTAGACAAGCAAGTAATCGTCATATATGTCATCTTCTAAAATCGTCTTCTGCATATGCCACGCTTTAACGTGAATGTGGAGTTTGGCTGTATTGTCAAACTACAAAATGTTAATGACTTGTCCGTGAATAATATCATAAAATTTTATTACGTGAATAATATCATTTACCTTATCTTGCCGATATTTATTTAATTAAAAAAAAAATTATTTAAAAAAATTCCAAGATAATCAAATGTTATTGAAGGAATACTCGCTTAACATAACAAATAACGAATATCTAATAAAATTTATCATTTTAAGCAATTATATGAAACAGGTTCGTCAGTAAAAGGTATTTCCAAAATCTGATAGGAAGGTAAGATTCCAATGAAAAATAAATTAAATTCCGCGTATGATAGGCAAACGTATAATGTGGGCACCATATTTACAAAAACAGATGAACTTTCCGGCAACTTTAACCTCCATTATCCGAGCATAGCGACATATCAAAATAAAACCACGTGAAAACATGCAGTGTACAGGCTAGGATTGAGTGAGCAGACATTTTTTTTACATGGGCAGTAAATGTATATTCATATTACTACCAATGTCGCCTATTGGTATGTATAAGGCTTCCATCACGGAACCATCAATGCAGGATACACAAATAAACACTTATGTTAAGCGGCCAAGGACGACATTTAAAAGACAAATAGTATATCCTAGAATTAATTGAAAAATATTCTATTATGGATGCGATATCGAAACCACCCTTCTTAACTCTTGCCAAATTTATAAAACAAAAGTAATTTAGATGTAACTTTAGATTTAGATCAATTATTATCTTGCTCAACGACTATCTAAGTAACCGGAGACGTTTTACAGCTGAACAAACGATGTAACTGTGATGTCGAAATACATGTAAAAACGAACATTGAAAGCTTACCTACACGATAGATATGAAAATATTGCAATCTCGGTAACCTACTTGTTTTCCAGAATTCTGGAGGTGGAACAGATTTCAAGAAAGCATTATTTACTGCATCGTTTTCGGTCTACTTTCCTGTCATCAATCCAGATAAAAATCGTGACATGTCAGCAACTAGGGCCATTTTTCTGATTACAGACGCGGAGGAAACAAGCAATCTTGGTGCAAATCGCATTAATGAGATAAGAAAAGTGTCTGACCCGCTAAAAACAGGTTAAAAAAGTTGTTATATATGATGAAGATAATTTCAATAAGTTTCCATTTAAAATGAGAGTGACTCTAGCTGGGAGCGAAGCCGAACCGTCACGGCGACAGCGCCTAGTCCTGCGATTCCTGCGACGCAACCAACTGAGCTAGCCGGGACAACCCCCAAAAAGGTTGATCTGATAGCCCTGATATACGTAACAATCACTTCATGACATCGGTAAAGGGTTATTTTACTGATAACAGTACTGTCTATATGTAAGGGGAGACTTTTTACGGCCGCCACACTGCACAAATAGCGCTACTGTGAATTTCAAATGAGAGTGACTCTAGCTGGGAGCGAACCCGCACCGCCACGGCGACGGCTCCTAGCCCTGCAATTCCTGCGACGTAACCAACTGAGCTAGCCGAGAGTCAAATTCGCTGCTACACTTTCAGAAATGAAAAGTGATGTAAATAGTTAATAGCATTATTTCTATAAATGTTAGGTGCGCTGGGTGATTTTAATGGAACTGAATCAGGTAGAAGTGTAAAGATTGGAAAACCTATTTCCTGACAGAGTTGGCCTTTCTTACAGTCTCATAAAGCGAGCATAAACTCTGCAAACGAATTGTTGGAAAACACCTACGTGTTTGAATAGACGAAGCGCGAGGAAATATTTTTTTTTCTTTGTGGTTGCCTGCTTTAGCTTGAACAGTTTTCAAGTATCAGAAAGCAGTACTGAGGTAATATTTGGGGTCACATAAGCCCTTGATTTTATTTTAGTCTTTTTTTACAGAACGCAATTTCGAGATTTTCACCATTGGTGTTGGACTCAACATTGACAGATTTTTGTTAGCCGAGATCGCATCTAAGCCGGAAGAGGAGCACGTGTTTCTAATTAGTCAGTTTAAAGATCTGAAGAGAATGGTGAACATCATATCTGAACAAAAAATAGGTAGATTTGGATTTACAAATGGCTTTTATTATACAGTACGTTCTATCAATACACAAAACAAACGCTAAACAACTTTTGCAAGATATCATCGGCTTGTCGGCTCACACAATTGTCTGCTCGAAAAAACGGCAGAATGACCCTGAACGAATATTGGAATTGATATTTGACATTATATCTCAATTATGAACAAACGTGTTTTGGTATCGTTCACTAAATGGAAGTTAATGGTCATGATCATTACATTTAATCTTCCTTTTGCTTGACAATTTTATATTTGATCAGATTATGGACAGTGCGGTATATCAGGCAAGACCGAGATATCGCAGGGCTCGCAGAACGCAGCCAAGGTAGGTTACTCTAGTTCAAGTCTGTTCACAGAAACCATAACGATATTTAATTTTCAAGGAATACGGTATCTAAAATTAAGTACAAACAATATGGATTCAGCTTGAAATGTTTAAACCTTTCTAAAAACGTAATTTTGTAAAAGTCTTAATTTTTCGAAAAAGTTAAATGTAGATATTGCAAAACAGTAATATTTGGAGTCTCTCAACTGACACAAAAAGCAAAAAGGAAAATAAAGATTAAAACATATCAAGCTGAGCCCCGTACGTTGTAGTTTTGGCCGTTGGGTACCATTCATAATACACTGGCCTTGGCTTTGTGTGAAAAAAATACCATTTTCTGTGCATTAAGTGATCTCAATATTAGCACACGTAAATAATTTTATGTTCAATCTTTCTTAAAACATGGTTTGAATATGACGATAAATAAAGATGTATTCAGAAAAATACCATTTATTCATTGGTCTCCTAAACGAGAAAACGTAGAGCGGATTTTGTCTATACATAGAGTATAAATATCTCTGATGCGTCCAAAAATCTCTTCAATAATTGACGAACACGAACTAAGTCAGTTATAGAAAACAAGATTAAGACGTTTTCGGTCTACGAAAGAGGCCAAAGTTATGCTTTAAATGCAAACTGAAATATGTGACTTTGCATACTAAAGATGTTATAAGTAGGAAGCAAGGTAAAGATAAAGATGAATTTTCATATGCTGACTTATGCTTATTGAATTACATGTTTATCATTTGTAGGGAGCATGGCCATGGCTTGGCTGGCTTACAGCAGTGCGCGACCATTCAAAACCGAAGACGTGCGGTGGTGCATTATTGTGTGACCGCTGGTTTATGACTGCAGCAAGCTGTGTGTCTAATGTCGTCAATGGGTCTGTAGAACCAAACGAACCGTCAGAGGTGAGAGCAACGGTTTCAAAAATCCATACCACATATTCATAAAAGTTTTGAGCATCGAAGTCTGTTATGATACAACCTAGAAAAAATAGAAAAGGGGAACGTCACGGGAACAGATAGAAGTTATCTGTTATCAGAAATAATTCATATAATTGTTTGTTTTCTAGACTCCGCAACCCCAATTGTTATCAAAAATATGTTAAGTTAAAACTGGCTGGGTTCCTTGTCTCCGTTACCCTAACTTTCATCAAAACTTTGTCAATTTCAAACTGGTCGGATGCCAGTCTCCCCAATTTTCATTAAGTTAAACCTAAACGTTAGTTGTATTATTAATTTATAAAAATCAAATGTGTTTTTTTCGTAGTGAGAAAAAAGCACTCTTAACTTATATAAAGGTCCGGAAATGTGAAACAATTTTGTATTTGTGGCCGAAAGGATAATATGTCAGAGACTTGCTCTTTTACTGTTACAATGTCTACGGTTTTCTTTATAGGTAAATATATTCTTGAGCGACCATCAACTAATGGATCAGAATGATAATGACATAGTTTACGCTGTGGTGCAGGACATTCATATCCATGACAACTACACTGGTGACGTCATCGGTGACCTTGGGGTCAGGTTAAATGACATTGCACTCATTGACCTTGGCGAAAACGAAACAGTGAGACCCACTCTTGGGAAGTACTTGAGGCCTCTTTGTTTTCCTGGTACGAGATTAACCAATTTGATTTACACTAACCCAAATTTCTGGTTATCAATGATATGCGATCAGGTTTTTTTTTCTGGAATCTATTGATTAATTTAATTTTAAATGTTCAATGATTGTTCTCGGTATTTTATTAAACCACTTACTGAAACATTATGCTCAAAATCTGAACAGTGTCGGATTAAAAGGGAGGTAAGTATCAAGTGCAATAATGATTTGCAAAAATAAAAAAAGATACGAATTTTTAGTTCATGACGTACAAGTAAAGCATTTTTATTTCTTAATATGCATATATTGCTTTTTTTAAAAGGGTTCCTGTTAGAACTAAACAAACTATTCAGAGAAAATATCCCGTTCCTTGCCTTTTACTTGCATTCAAGCAAATGATAAAAACATTTACGTTTTGATTAAATTCAGATTATCGTGGAGCGTTTAAAAATGTTGATAGTTCTTCCCATGATATTCACAAAATGTTTTCCTATGGAATAAAATAAATTCTCTGTACGTCGTCGGACACAAACATCTCTTATTAATTTATAATTAATTAATTAATAATAAAATTAAATTAAAATTAAAATTAAATTAAAATTAATTAAATAATTAATTTATTTAATTTATTAATTTATAAACTTAAAAAGATAAAAGGCAGTGTTAATTTCTCCCGGTTATTCGTAAAAACCATCTGTAAATTTAAAAAGAAGGGTTACCAACATGATATTTTACAGCGCTCTGCAGGCCTGGTGATTAACCCATCTACAGTTGATCATTATGCTTACCTCTTGGGTTGCACGACTGTGTCAGGGGTTTGAGAGTTTATGAAAGTTTTTGGGGAAATCTTCTCTAAAAAGAACCTAGAAGCTCGATGTGTTTCTTTTATCCCTGTCATCGTGTTCTTGCTGATTTTAATCCAGGTGCTCTGGTCTCTGTAAGATCATTGAGTACCCGCCATTTGGCTTTGCAATGCTATCAAATTCTTATGTTTATATGTTTGTATGCTTTTGCATGCAACATTGTTGAGCTGATGGGTGGGTTGGAGTTATTTCACCAAGACAATTTGTACTTGTTTTGTGATACGAGAACCTGTTGGGGCAAGTGTGAGGTTGGTGCACCCTAGAACCTGGTTTAAACCCCCAGTGGCAATTTGTTTTGCCACTGACCGTTCCAAGGCGGTAACCCCTCCGGTTCTCACTTCCGTTATTTGTTTGTGGCGTCCAGTTTGAAACTGATTTTTGTAATACCATGCTCTCTGTTCCTCTCTACTTTTTGGCTGTGTGGGGAGGCTGTGTATGCTGGATGTGGCCATTCCTGATATGCATGTTTCATTTTTTTATTCACTTTTTTTTACTTAGGTCACAACTTAACTTTTTATATATAATACATTTTTAGTATAATTCAAATAATTCAAGATAAATTGAATAATAATGTTCTGTTGACTTACTTATAAAACCGACATCTGTCGAATAAGTCTCTTATTTTAGCCAGCAACTTACACTTATTGTATTAAGTTGACACAATCTGCAGAATAAAGTTTATGGTGGTAACATTTGATATCACGGCTAGACAGCTAGAAACAATATATAATTTAAGAACTAAATAATAACATTTTCTTTACAGTCAACACCACCAGAGTTCAGGCTGATGCAGAGTTCAAGGCCATGCTTGCTTTCCCAAAAAACAATCGCGGTTACACTGCTGGGTGGGGTCACGCCCCAGATAACATAGACCACGCCTACACCAAATTTCCTTTCAACGAACTGAAGCAAAACGAGAGGCCATTGCAAAAAACAAATACTTGTCAGAAAAGATACCTTGACCTTGACACTGACAGGTTTTTTTGCGTTGCTGACGATTTCAAAGAAAGGTAAGGTCATAGTAATTTATTTTGTCAGATGCGCATATGTTGTTGAAATGCAACAGATATTTTGGCGCCTAAAATGCTTATGCATATTTGACCTTTTTATTATGTAATCGAAACAAATAACATTTCTAATAAAGATGAACTCGTTGTAAAAAAAGTGTAGTGTTATGTTTTTATAATGGATTCAATTCAAAATGTGGCATTTCCTCAAATATCACTAGGAGCAAATTATTTTACACTGACCATTCCAAGACTGTAAACTGTTCGCTTTCTCCTATTCGTTAACTATTTGCTGTGTTTAGTTTGAAATTTTTCACTTTATTACCCATGACAACATTTTTCCTCACTACATGTTGACTCGGTGGGAGGCTGTGTCTTCTGGATGTGGCCATTCCTGATATTTTTAATTTTTTTATTATGTGATTTGTAAACAACGTTTCTTATAAAAGATGAAGTCATTATAAACACTGTTACAGTATTGTTTCGTTTTTTAAATATTTTCAATTCAGACTCTGGCCGTTTTCAAACATATCATTTTTATTTTGACTGAATATACTTGTAAAACAAGATAAATCACTAACCAAGAAAAACCCAGCCTTCCCACACAGCCCATACAGGATTTAATCAGACAGAGTATGTTATTGAGTTTTTCGGGGAATTAAAAATATTTTGGTTGTTAAAAAGTGTTGAAACCCCGTTTTATTCGTAACAACGGCAAATGTTCTGACTTTAAATACATGGACACGTTCTACAGCCGCCACACTACACAAACATGCTACTGTGAATTTCAAAAACTGCTCCCCATGCCCGGAATAGAAACATCTTTAACTGTCAAAGCTGCAGATGCTATGCACTTGCAACGCTTTCTTTGTTTTCTAATAATCGTCACTTGCATGTAATTGTGTAAACAAAATGTACAAACATGCAAGCTATCCCTTTTAAGCAAACAAAACAACTATGCTAATGGACAAAAGTCTTGTCCGGTAGGCAGATTGAAACTTTTTGCATGCCAATTTTCAACACATTAGTCTTCCGGCAGTAGTGGCTCAAATTCTAAAATTCTTTTTTCATTGAATGCATAAAATTTCCTCTTTCTTTTGATACCAAATTCATGTCGGTAGAGCAATGGTGAATTTAGATTTCACGCTTTTAAAAGATATTATAGAAAACCACACCGGACAAGACTTTTATCCACGAGTATAGATCGGTGTTCAGTTGAACACTTGAGTCGCCCACTGGTCCTTTTTTCAGAATAAAAAGTTCAATTACAAAAATGAGATTAACTCCATGCTTAATGCTGTCATAAGCAATATAATTTGAAAGTTTGATGAAAAATATGAAGAAATGGCAAAACATAGACAACGTTATGCTTTTATGATGGACCGAGGTACGGACGAACAAAGCGTTCCCCATCGAAGAAAAGGCGACACATAAACGTTACTATTTCTTTTTTTCAATGACACGTGTGTGGTAATATAGAAGGTTCGTATAAAGAGTTTATTGATAACAATAATGGAAAAGATATTATATTTTCTGGTGTTGTGTTTTCAGTGACACGTGTGTCGGCGATATTGGGGGTCCATATATGGTGCAAATGACAAGCAAGCGATATGTCAGTATGGGACTTGCCCTCAGCACTCGTGGATGTGACCAGAACTATCGTTTTAGCATCTTTCTTAACCTGATACACCCTGATGTGAGCACATGGGCGGAGAGAATACTTGATGGGTGCAACCGAGTGGAGGAGATACTTGAGGATTAAGGACTAAATGAGTGGAGTTAGGGGGATACAGACAGGAACCGGCCTTTAAAAAAAAAGACTGAATTTATGTGTTGCTTGTGGTCCTAAACATTGTTAGCTAGAGCTCTTCATTAACTTATATTAAAGGAAATATACGTTTCAGACAAATTATTGTGCTATATGAAAATACTTTAAAAAATACATAGAATGTGCGAATATACTCAATGAGTGAAAAATTCATTCAACGATTTCTACAGGAACTTATATGTTCATGAATGAAACTTTCATAGCAACTGATGTATGGCATATAAATTCAAGGAATTAAATTTTTATAGCAGCTGATTTGTTGAATTATTCATCCCAGCCATTATTATTTAGATATTAATCAATCTCCCATAGGATAAAGTTTTGTTTTTAATTTTTGCCCCAGGCGTTCCCTGTGGCATGCAGAATTTATATTCTAAGATCACATGTCAAAATTATGTTCTGTTCATTTCCGCTCATTGTTCTTTTTAGGGAGAATCCATTCTTTTGAGTTTCTCTCAACCCAGGTCTAAGTGACATGGGCAGTAATATGGATTTCCATTAACAGATTCAATCATACCTAGCCTGCTCATTTTCATATCTCTGGTGTGCTGTGCTTTCAATACCCTAGAACCTGGTTTAAACCTCCAGTGGCAATTCGTTTTGCCTCTGACCGTTCCAAGGCGGTAACCCCAAGAGTTTTCTATGTCGTAAAATGTTTGTGGCGTCTTATTTGAATTGACATCCGTATAACAATATACACTCGTTTCCTCTCTTCTGTTTCACAGCGTGAGGTGGTTGTGTTTTCTGAGTGTGATGAGTCCTTATATGCATACTTCACTTTTTTAATCCATTGTCAGAGCATCTTAAATGATTAAAGCTTGTATTTAAAAAATGTGTAATTATTCAGAACTTTAAACCACATGTTGCCTTTAAACATTTAGTTAATTAAAAAGAAATGTATGGGAATTCCTATTTTTCGTATATGGTGTGTGGAACGTTGCAGAATTCAAAATGTTATGTCTTAAAGACATGTGCAAAATATGCTGACGTTGACGAAACAGAGACAAAAGTTAGAAACGAAACACTTCTCGACCGTTACTGTGCTCTTAATGCACATTTATACATTTTGAAGGACCAGAGGTTCATGCAATGTAATAATTGTTTTCAACATTAAAAATATGGCAGTAAGTATACACCATAGTATAAAAATGTGTATTTGTATGTAAAATTGTAGAATAGGCAAGTTCTGATTCATGAAAATTTGCATACACTAGGTAACAGGCGGCATTTTCCAATTATTTTCGAATAATATCAAGTATTTGATTGCCCTTTTATTGATATTTTATCCAAATTTTAATCTAGAAATGACGAAACATCCTGCTGATATTGCTAGAAATGACGAAACATCCTGCAGATATTGCAGTATTGATATTTCATCTACTCACCCGGCACTATCTCTGTTATGTTGTCTCGCCTGTCCTAAATGTGCCTTTTAGTAAAACATAATATGGGTAATTTTGTTTTCTAAATAAAAAACCCAACTCGGCGTTTGTCTTCTTAAAAAACCTAGTCTTAAAAAGTTGTCAAAAATGTCAATTCTCTAGACATAGCTCACTCTTCATACGTTAATGTTTTGTGATTCAACATGCTCCGTAAGACTTAGCTCGCTCTTCAAACTTTAATGGTTTATGTTTCAACACGCTATGTAAGACATAAACTATGACCCCAGGATCTAGACATAGCTCGCTCCTCATACATTAATGTTTTTTGTTTCAACATACTCTGTAAGACATAAACTAAGGCCCCGGGATTTATTTAAAATTCTTTGACACTTCTTTTCGTACTTACAATCAATTTATTTATCATTTCATCCCTCATGGATTGTATTGTTTTTTATGTGCACCTGTTAAGGCAAGTGTGAGGTTGGAGCACTCTGGAACCTGGTCTAAACCTCAGTGGCAATTTGTTTTGCAACTGACCGTTACAAGACGGTAATTCCAAAGGTCCTTTTTCGTTTATTGTTTGTGGCGTCTTATTTTAATTCACATACTTTTAACGACATACTTACATCGTGATACATCGTAGATTTCAATTCTTTTACTATTGAGAATATCAAGTTAGGCATTAGAATGTTGCATATTGTTGGTTAGCACAGTAACCTAGAAAGACTATGACTACTGAGTTCTGGATTTTATGATTTTATGACACGCCGGCAGATGTGCAATTATAATCACTATATAGCTCTCGTACACAGCTTTTGTTTTTCAAATGCTGAGGGGAAGGCTGACGGACAAAAGTAAGTAATACACAATTGATTTACTTAAGGTTTCACGTTTCGTTTCGTTAAGTTGTAATAATAGTGTATTTTTAATTTAAATAAAGCTTTCAAAAAACTAAATACTTTAGACAATATTGCAATGAATTTTGGCACTTAAAATTTTATCGTCGTCGTATCCATTATACAAGATAGTTAAAACCTACATACTGCCACCAACAGTAACTGACATTCAACATGATTTGAAATAAGCATATTTACATAAAAAGATAAATGAATTGAGTGATAATGAACTGTCCGTCTGATTTTTATAAATCCAGTACAAAAATTAAATATGTTCTTTTTATGTGCTGATCTGAAACACAAACCTGACTAATAATGTTATCATCTGTTAGGAACAGAGGAGAGCCAAAGTTGTCTGCTCCTTTACTGAAGTTCCGTAAACTTTAATATGAACTAAGGCACTGCCTCTCTCGGAATCGACAACGCAAAAACTAAAACTACAGTGAACAATGGCTGCTAATTAACATTCTGTTGGTATCTTCTTAACAAGTTTAATGTCAGCATTTTTGTAAATAAATAGAACTAACAACTAATTTCATTCTGTTGTAATGTTTTATTTTATATTACAGTTTATGGATATGGTAAAACATAATTGATACTTTAGAAGCATTAGATAAAAATTCTGTATTCATATATTATGATGTATACTGGCTGCAAATAAATAGTTACCACATCAGGTATTTTCTGCTGAATTTACTTAACAATTGAAAGTTTCCAATGTTTTTTTTTAAGTAAAACTCTAGCGGTTTTTTCTCAACTGTTAAAATGGAAAAAAAACAATTTTCAACAAAATGGAAACCAGGTAACTTGAAATTGACAGAATGATGGCAACATAGTAATTGTTTCAAATTTCATCATAAGTAAATGCTGAAATTCCTATAAAGCCATTCAAATTTAATCAATTACTTACAACCCTTAGTTATTATCAAAGTAATTATCAAATTATTAATTAACTTTCTATCAACAAGGAGTATATATATGGTAAACCCCCTCATTTAGACCACACTGATATTAAGACCACTTCATAGTAAGAAAACTTAGCCAGTATCCTATTTTATAGTTTTGATATACCTTCCCAAAATATAAGAGCACTCAACCATAATTACCACCGTTTCCCAGTCCCAAAGGCGGTCTAAGCAGTAAGTGGTGATAATTGCCACTATAAAAGGAATTCTAATAATTCTTGGTACTGCACAAAGATTTATTTCACAAATAAAATTTAAAAAATTGAAGTTACCTTGAACAACTGTAAAATCAGTCACTTTTGAATGACAAGTCAATAATCCTTTGCTATTCATTCGTAAATATACCTTTGTAAAATCAAATAAACCATGTTTGAATTAACCCTTTCCTCTATATATATGCAACATTTTATTGCAGATCCTGGTCAGGCAAAACATACATGCCATGTTTTCAGGATCTACACCGTTTGCTTTCTGGTCAGAAATAACTTAATTAATCATTACACAAACAGTTTGATATATTTTTAGTTCATATCTAATTAAAGCTATACTGGTATTAACCCTTTACTCGATAGATCTATACACCTTTATTGAAATTAAACAGTGTTGAAATTGATCAGCGGGCACAGTTGTACCATCTGATCAGGATCTACACTGTTCGCATTCTAATATATGTATTATTTCTAACCAAAATGAAAACAGCGAAGATCCTAAGGACGATCAGACATCACAAATGTGCGAAATCGAGGTGTACACTAGTCACACGTGCAATAAAATGCATACATATGAAGTCAAAAGTTATGATAGTGATTCATATTGTACTGCATCCCAGGCCTTAGAAGCATAATTTTGTCAACAATGCTGACACATAACTACAAAAAATGTGTCCAATGCAATGCTTAAAACATAATCCGTCTACTGAAATCCAAAAGCGGTCTCCAGCCTTTTTTCTGTTGCCGATGACCCCTTCTGGCTTTTAATAGATGGTATGTAAAAATAACCATTAGTAAAAATATGGAAAATAAAATATTTGTCAACTGAACTCGGTACAACTTAAACAAATAATGTGTCCTAGGTACGCAATGCTCAAGAACATATGCAAAAATTACAATTTTGTTAACATTACTTACACATTACTCATACAAAAATGCATCCAAGAACATATATGCAAAGTTAACAGTTTTGTCAACATAACTGACACGTCACTCATATAAAAAATGTGTACGAGGGATGCAATACTCAAGAGCATATGTAAAAATAACAATTTTGTCTTCATTAATCTCACATACATGAAACTCATACAAAAAAACACATCCTATGGATGTAATGGTCAAGAACATATGTAAAAGTAATAATTTCGTCTACATTACTCATAGAAAAAATGCATTCTATAGATGAAATGCTGTAGGTTATCGGTATCACAAATTAAGGAAAACCTTTTGCAAGTTTTATCGCCGATATCCAGATCTTATTCATAAATACAGCTGCAGTTTAAAATCACTTTTGCAACAAGGAATTTCACAGCCAGTTTTTTATGGAGATTTAATTTATAAACTTAAGAAGATAAAAGGCGATAGTAATTTCTCCCGGTTATTCGTAAAAACCATCTGTAAATTTAAAAAGAAAGGTTACCAACATGATATTTTACAGCGCTCTGCAGGCCTGGTGATTAACCCATCTACAGTTGATCATTTTGCTTACCTCTTTGGTTCCACGACGGTGGCAGGGGTGTAAGAGTTTATGAAGGTTTATGGGGAAATCTTTTCTTTAAAGAACCTAGAAGCTCGATTTGTTTCTTTTATCCCTGTCATCGTGTTCTTGCTGATTTTACTCCAGGTGCTCTGGTCTCGGAAAGATCATTGAGTACCCGCCCTTTGGCTTTGCAATGCTATTAATTCTTATGTTTATATGTTTGTATGCTTTTGCATGCAACATTGTTGAGCTGATAGGTGGGTTGGAGTTATTTCACCAAGACAATTTGTACTTGTTTTGTGATACGAGAACCTGTTGGGGGCAAGTGTGAGGTTGGTGCACCCTAGAACCTGGTTTAAACCCCCAGTGGCAATTTGTTTTGCCACTGACCGTTCCAAGGCGGTATCCCCAAAGGTTCTCTCCTTCGTTAATTGTTTGTGGCGTCCTATTTTAATTGACATACGTATATAAAACATGCGCTCTCTCTCTTCCTCTCTTCTTTTTCGCTGCGTGGGGAGGCTGTGTATTTTGAGTGTGGCGATTCCTGATATGCATATCTTACTTTTTCACACATTCTTGGAGTCTGAATTCTTCATTTACATTGTAATATCTTTCAGAGCATTACAAGTTTTCCAATTAAACTTAAATAAAGCATCATGTTGGCATGTTGCAGAGTAAGTTTTTAAATATATATGTGGAAGATCTGGTCACATAACAAGAGCTGTCAGAGGAGACAGCATGCTCGACTATTCGAATCATTTGACACAAATGCAATTTGAAGATTAAAACAATAACAACTATGGCCATATATTGATGTGAAATCAGGACAAATATTAACAAGTGAATAGTAAGGGAGAAATTCATTTCAAATAACAGAAATAATTCCTTAATGTACCATAAATATTAAACTGAATAGGGGAATAACTATGAAATATTTCTAAATTTGTTAGAAAACATGTAAGTAATTTTTTATGAGAGACATTTACTTTTAGTCAAATATCAATCACTTCAGTAATGTTACAGAAAAAAAACTGAAATGAAAATATAATAGAAATTTGAAGTTGATACTTTAAGTATTTTGTTCAAAGTTATCGATGAAGTGCACTTAAGTGAAAATATAAGTGAAACTAGAAATGTGTCCATATGACACGGATGCCCCCACTATGTATCATTTTCAGACACTGAAGTGAAATGATGGGAATAATAGCATTTCAAAGACAGTGATGTTGGCAGAATTATAAGAATATGCATAAACTTGAAGATCAAGTAAATTATTTGTATTTGTGGCACTGTTGTCTTCACATTATGGAAATGTCTGCGAAGAAGTTGCTGGTAATGCAATGCAATGTCATAGTGAACATTTGTGGCAAGTTATTTTGAAATTCCTTCATTCATAAAGAGTTATAGCCTGAACAAGTAAATTCAAGTTTTAGTAACTGTGACCTTGACCTTGGACTTACAGGCATGGGTAATGTACGCAACACAACGCCTTGTCATGGTGAACATTTGTGCCAAGTTATTATGAAAACCCTCCATTCAAAACAAAGTTATAGCACTGACAATAAAATTCTATTTTTAGTAACAGTGACCTTGACCTTCGACCTACAGGCATGGGCATGGTACGAGACACACCACCCTGTCATGGTGAACATTTGTGTCAAGTTATTTTGAAATCCATCCATTCATAACGAAGTTACAGCCTGGACAAGAAAATGCTATTTTTAGTAACAGTGACCTTGACCTAGGATCTACAGGCATGGGTATTGTGCGGACAAACTGCATTGTCATGGTGAACATTTGTGCCAAGTTATTTTGAAATCCCTCTATTCATAACAAAGTAACAGCCTGGACAAGAAAATTCTATTTTTAGTAACAGTGACCTTGACCTTCGACCTACAGGCATGTGCATGTACTTGACATACCGTCTTGATATGGTGAACAATTATACCAAGTTATTTAAAAATCCAATAAGAAATAACAAAGTTACAGAGCGGACAAGATTTTGCAAGAAAATTCTATTTTTAGTAACAGTGACCTTGACCTTGGACCTACAGGCATGGGTATTGTACGCGACACACCGCCTTGTCATGGTGAACATTTGTGCCAAGTTATTTTAAAATCCCTCTATTCAAAACGAAGTTAAGGGTCAAGTGTATAATTATTTTGCTTAACAATAAATGTAAGTGAAAAAGGGGCATAATTTGAAAAAATATTGGAAGCAGGGTTATGGTTCTTGTTGGTTTTGATGTAGATTTTGGTGGTGAAAATATATTTCAAGTTTCAAGGCAATATCTCAAGTAGTTTTAAAGTTATGGGCAAAATGCATATTTTGCTTAACACAAAATATAAGAAAAAAGGGGCATAACTTGAAATATATTGATAGCAGAGTTATGGGTCTTGTTGGTAATGATGTAGAATTTGATGGTGAATATATATTTTAAGTTTCAAGTTGTTATCTCAAGTAGTTTATAAGTTATGGAACAAAGTGCATATTTTCCTTAACGCAAAATTTAAGTGAAAAAGGGGCATAACTTGAAAAATATTTGTAGTAGAGTTATGGGTCTTGTTAGTAATGATGTAGAATTTGATGGTGAATATATATTCCAAGTTTCAAGTTGATATCATAAGTAGTTTTCAAGTTATGGACCAAAGTGCATATTTTGTTTAACGGACGCCGACGCCGACACCGGGGCGAGTAGGATAGCTCCCCTATTCTTCGAATAGTCGAGCTTAAAACAATTTAACAGCAAAATAATGAGAATCCTGGGCTAGAAGTCAAATTCTTCAAAGAAGACCTTGGATGTTCATCAACAACTGTTTTCAAACACAGCTTGGTCCATAAAAGTTGCTGAGTAGTTGTTGGGTCTTTCCAACCACTTATGAGAATTAATTATAAATTACCCATTAATTCGTTTAGTTTTTGCAGATTTTTCACGTTGACAGAGAAAACTATCAAAATATAAACACTTTGTAAGTTCCAACTTGTGATGAAGAGTTCAAATACAGTGGAGGCTTGTCAAATCATGCCGAAGACAGCTGAAGTTGCAGACTGGCTGAAAAAGTAAAATATTAATATTAATGATGAACCACATTTATGTTACACTGAATAACGTTCACCTGTAGTGCACATAAAGAAATACAAAAATAACTTTTGAAATAAAAGATCTTTCATTGAAAAATTATTCAGATATAATGGTATTTGGAATGGTGAAAGATTTGAGATGTGTTAAGGAAATTTATGAGCTACAATACTGTGTTTATTATTAATAAAAGAATTAAAAAATAAAACCATAAACCTACAAGAGTACTTTTGTTTGCAGCATGCCCGTCTTAGAATCAGACACTTCATTGTGATACTGCTGTCAAAGCTGCACTAACCCATGATTGACTGTGTCATCTTTCTAGCATCACCTGGACCTGAAATATGACAGGAAGTGTTGAGAAATTATTCATCTTGTAAATATTATATTTAACACTTTACTCCAGATAATATGCCTTTTATCAAATGGGCTACCAGTACAGATCTTATGATCTGGATCTAAACTGTTAATGATTTGTCAGAAATAACCTGAAGAATCTAAATGCAAGCTGTTACATTCTGATCAGACAGAATGGTTTAAGATGTAGTCCATATCTGATGGCTTTCATTTGGGTATGGAAAACATTTGGGTTGTTTAAAGTGTTTGAAGCCCAGTGGCTTCACTTGGGTATGAAAAATAGTTAGATTTTTTTAAAATTATATAAACAAAAAACTGAAATATGCATTATCAGGAATAAATTGTTAAAATCTAGAATCTGAATGCTATGGTACATTATGGGTGAAGCCAAATACTAAAATCCTGCTATCGCTGAAAGTCTGTAACAGAAAATTCTGTAAATCAATTAATCAAATTATTTTTATGCATTGCCAAAAAAAGTGATTTTTGAATATTTATACATTTAAATATATTTTTGCCCTCCTCCTGTAAATCATTATCAGTTTTTAAGAAGTCAAAAATCGTTACATTAAAATATGTTATCGTCATGGAAAGGAAATGTCAAATTGTAGAAATAACTGACTGACAGGATTTCTGATCCACAATGCATATAATTATAGTAACTGTAAAATTGTTGAAGCAATTTCTGTTTTAGACAAACACGGCTTCGCCGTGCCTGTAACTAAAAAAATGAGAAAATGCTCATCAAAATGTAACTCTTTGCAAAACACTGTTTTGTCATTCATAAAATAATTTTAATGGGAATTTAGTTAAACACTTGTGTTGCCATTAGGTACTTTGTCAGGTTATAAATTAAAAATCCATACATGTACAAGAAGAGGCACAACTCTGTCAAATTTGATCTTAAAGATTTTGGCATCAATGGTTGAATGCATGTACGCAATAATTATTCTATCTTGGTATACAGCTTCACTATGTATTAAAAAATTAAAAACCATGAAATAAAATAAATATTATTCTAAATATAAAATACTAAATGGAAATTTGAAGAGCTTAAATTCATTTATAACCACTATACTTTATAAGTGACATTAATTATACTCACTTCAGCAAAGCTAAAATTCCCAACATCTGACAAAAATAAATGTCTGCTTTTTGGTCTACTTGGTTCATCGGGTAGTGAAGAGCTGTCTGTTTCACCGCTTGGTAGTGGAGGATTACATAATGTAGGTTCTAGGAGAAGAAAAATGCAACTAACGTGTACGCTATTATACCGATGCAATACAGTGTATTATATCTGTTAAGAACTGGATGTTTATTTAAATCTTTAAGCGTATACTGAGCAATGCAAGCCTAATTGATAATTTATAAGAAAAATGTAGATGAATGCTGAAATATTTTCAATATATAAATGTGGTCATGATGTCAAAACGGCTTTAACACATAACTATTTAAAAAAAAATAATATAAAACGTTTGTGTTTATTTTGAAAAAAAAACAACTAATATCAAGATTGTGTGCTGTTTTACAGTTTTGCGTTTTTCGCCTGCTACTTCTTAGTATAAAAACTACACTTGCTGAACCTTACTGCAATGAAAACCATAAAAATAGATGAAAAGGGAACTTTGAAAGCCACCGAACACGACAAATATGAAAGTACTGCAGACTCGGTTTGATTGAGCCTGTTCATGGGCAGTAATGGAAATGCTTATTACTGCCCACGCCGCCTAGCCCCGGGTTGAGCGCAACTCAGTAATTACACCATTAAATAGTACAATTTCGATCCATCCCAAACGATGGTATGCATATGGCGGTGAACATGGAACCTTCAATGAGGTATTTTCAGATTAATACCATTCCATGTTCAGCGGCGTATGGTCCCCAGATAAAATAATGGGTTTGCCCTAAACGAGAAAACAATGGGCGGAACTAAACAGAATAGAATTTTGACAGGGGATCTTAGAATACAAATCCTGCATATCACAGACTACGCCAAAGGCAAAATTTAAAAAGCAGGAAGTATATCATTGGGGGTGATTGGACAATATCCAAATCAATATTGGCTGGGATATTGAAACCACCTATTTATAAACTGGCCGAAATATTAAAACAAAGGAATTTTAGAAGTACTATAAACATAGTACATAAGTATCGTGCTCAACGACCTTCAAAGGACGTAACTGATAACAGCACTGATTGAATGTACGGGGAGACTTTTTACAGCCGCCACACGGCACAAAATTTCACATTAAGGATTTATATTTTACCTACTAATTTAATTCAAAAGTTGAAAATGTATCAGTTTGTTTTACAAAATAAGCTTCATACTATGCATTATTAATCCGCCTCGTCCACGCGCGGCCTGATAAACGGTAGGAATGTGCTTTGAAAACAGCGAAGAAAACTAGGGTAAGCCGTTTTGAACGTAAGTTCATGGTTATCGCTTTCTCTATTGATTCTTTCATCGATTTAGGAAGTCAGTCTTTGAATTATTTAAAAAAGCAGCTAATCAAAATCGTTGTTTCAAAGCCAACTAGGCAAAACCGGGATTTCTTTGGTCTTCGTCATCTTGACGTTTAGACTGGTAGACGCTCTCTGTACGGCCTCAAGTACAGAGTATGAACGTTTCCTGATGATTTCGTCTTTAGAATATTTGGCCAATGTTTAGTATAGACTTGTGCACAGTTGTTAATATACAATGTAAAACAAACGACAGTCAATTTCAATAAAAAATGCCGTCACCAATTTTAATAAAATTAAGATCTAGTGAGATACCTAAAATAATTAAGTAGAATCAAAGTTTACAACATCTATAATTTATGTCTGTAATGGTTATCAATTAATGTTTGCACCTCTGCAAGGGTTTCCTCGGTCTGTGCATAGAAGTAAATTCTGTGAAAGGGCCATAGGCGTTAAAAACACATCATATGGATCTCAAGTTGTACAAGTATTCCACTGTTTAATCAGCCCAAAAGAATTTTATGCGGCATGATAATTATAAATCGATAGGGTTAACCGCTCTCAATCGGACTGTAAACAAAGCACTTTCGCTGTAATGTGGGAAAATGATGCCGGGTCTCTTGATGTCCCGGGTCAAATAATACTAGAAAGAACCGACATTGTTTACAAGCTTTTCAGTTTCTGTTTTATTGTTTTTTTTGTACTTTGTATGATTATTTATACTTTCTTCAGTTTTGATTAAACATGTAAAGGTATTGTACAAACTGTTTACTTTTTGTAACCATGTAAACAGGTCTATTAAAAAAATTCAAATTGTTGGCTTCCTTCACTTGATTATGTCATTAACAGTGTACATTCCCAATCTTTAAAAGAACACATATCACATTAGATTTAAGTTTTGAAATTAAAACATTTGATTTAAATTTAAATTTACTTCGTACTTTTCTGCCTGATCTCTCGGAGCCCGATTTTGTTAAGTAAAGTAAAATATGTTTGGAGTTACTTTATTAAGGCAACTTGTACTTCTTTTGTGATACGAGAACCTGTTGGGACAAATGTGAGGTTGGTGCACCCTAGAACCTGGTTTAAACCCCCAAGAGGCAATTTGTTTTGTCACTGACCGTTACAAGGCGGTAACCCCTCTGGTTCTCACTTGTGTTATTTGTTTTGTGGCGTCCATTTTGAAACAGATTATTGTAATACCATGCTCTCTTTTCCTCCAAACTTTTTGGCTGTGTGTGGAGGTTGTGTCTGCTGAATGTGGCCATCCCTGATATGCATATTTCATATTTTGACCACTCGAAATTCTCTAGATCAATGTACAAGCGATTACATATAGCCACATAAACTTCGATGTAATATGCTATACGAGCCGTCTAATAGCTTTTTTGAAAGCTATCCTTGTTTGTGTATACTTCAATACTGAACATTCGAATCTGGGGCGGTGCAGAAAGCGGACAGGACATCAATTTAGGTAAGCGCGCAATAATAGCGGAATCGAATTATGGTATATAGAAGCGCTCCGAGGCGTTTCATCCGCTTCTTTTAACGAGATATATATATCGTTCTATTCGTTATAAATTGCTTCTTCAACGTTTTGTTTATAAAAAAAATATTTATGTGTGTGGTCCGTATAATTTCATTCAGTTTCAATTGTTTTCATCGTAATAGTCATTTGGTTTTTATTTCAGATATATATTTCGTAACGTTTATAATCGTACAATCGCCATCTCTTGCTCATACGAAGCGAAACATTGATCATTTTGATGATGTGGGAAAGGTAACGTACCTAAACTTGCCTTACACTACATCTTTGTGTTCTCTTTTGTAAAAAAATCATTCGCCATGTTTCTTACCGGTTTGCTGACAGCTTCAATCTATTAGCATTTCCGCCAGAACCTAGAACTATAATACAGGAATTTTTCAAAATAACAGTCAATTGATTTCCGGTTCTCCGTGCACTAAAACCAAGTTATCCGGATCGTTTCTCAACAATCGAATTGGAGAAAGAGGAAAATAATTATGAACAATTGCTTCTACAAAACCGTATACAAATTGTTAATTCAAATTTTGCAAATTTATGTTTTCGCGTTCTTGTTGATTTAAACTCCAGATGGACATGTTTTAAAGGGTGATAATTATATCATCTTCATGCATATATTCCGAATGATCATATCACTAACTTGTATAATGGTACAGGGCTATTCGCTTTAAGATGGTAACTCATTAAGTGGTTAAATTAAACAAGCGAACAAGTAAAACAAAGTAATCGTAAAAAGAACTGGAGCTTGAAATTATAATGCTATTGACTAAAAAAGTAATATATGCATATCAGGAATCGCCACAATAAAAACACACCCTCTCCACGCAGCGAAAAAGAAGAGAGGAAGAGAGATAGAGCATGTTAAATATAAGTATGTCAATATTCAAAAAGGACGCCACACACAATTAAAGATAAACTGACACATGCTTAGTTTCCAAGAAAATACTTTCCAATTTATGTTATTACCAATATCTCATATAAATAAATCGAGTTCATGCACAAAAACGTCGTTAATTAACATTTACATCCACAAATTCAGCGCTCCAAAAATCACTAGAATTTCGGACTGGGCGGAGCTTAATATCGGTGACGTCATTGGATCTTTCGCGCTTATGAACGAGAGTGTAAATAGTACACTTATTTGGTTAAATTTACAGTGATTTGATGATTAATATTAAGACAATGGATATTTTTGCTGTAATCTTTTGTAAAAAAAACAATCAAACCAAAACGACATTAGCTTCTTTAGATACTCGAAGGAGAATACAGAAAATTTCGGTTGAAATATGAAAAAGGAAAGGGCTGTACGCTAAGACCTATTGTCCCGGTAAAGGTTCATATATCTGCAAACACGATTAATATCGGAATTGTTTTGTTTTAAATCCAATTAATAATAAATGCCAATTAGTTTTCGTAAATTCTTAATGACATTAGATACATGAGAAATGTAAGTACATCGCCAAAACGTAAGTAAGTTTTGCCACAACAAGACCTGTACTGAAGACAAAAAAGATCCGAGAAGATTTTTTACATCACTTAAATCAATTATTTTATAATTTGGTAACAACAATAGCTTGAGACTTAATATAATAAATATATTAAATACCATCGGTAAGTATGACGTGAAGGCTTATTCGTGTGTAAAATGTTTCCGGAATACTTGTTTACACATCTTCTATGAATTTCAACGGGATTTTGCAAATATCTTATCTCGTAGTACTTGTCCAACAAACAAAAAAACAGACTGACATTGCAGTATTTACTATTGAGTTTACTCTTCTTATTTTCTGGAGTGGGATCAAGAAGGTTCAATCAGTACAATTATTTCGTTAACAAATCGCAAGAAAACGGCTATGTTATTCATGTCACTAAATTTAATATAATTATAAATAAAATCTTGCGATAATATTGGAATACAAAACTTTACATACTTTCATAAAATTGATATACATGGAAGTATTTTCCTGCTTCCCGCGGCTGTAGAGTGCGCGGCATATATCACAAGTCGTTTGATCACCGGATACACTGATTAAATCAGTGATTTGGGGACTGGGGCCTGTATATCATGTAATACTAAAGCGTGGCCGACAGAGGCCCCAGATAGTTAGCGGCATACATGTAGATCACACGCGTGCCACCGAACCAGTATAACAGAACAGGGACAAGTACCTTGCGCTTTTATGGATAATCAATTAACATTATTTGTCTTGATTAGAGAAAATTTATACAATATGCTTTCTCTACATTTCTACTTTGTGGCTGTGCGCGAAGGATAAACGAGTATTTATGAAATGCGTATTCTTAATACGCCTTTTTACTAAAACAATAAAGAGACTGTTCGAGTTCTGTATCGTTGTCATTTAAAACCAGATTAAGAATAGCAGCACATTTTGATATTTGTGTATAAATCGCCAATTTGCTAAGCGCATAATTATTAATATTCTAGTCCGTATAGCCATAGGCGGATACAAAAAGGGAAGTGACGGTGTTACCCTATATTTAATAGGCATATCTTCGGGTGTTTTTTTCATGTATTCTAAATATTCTATGCAGATCGCTGTATAATAAGCGAAGACGGATGTATTTACTTAACAGAATGACAAAAGTATATTATTTTTATTACTCAACCCCAAAACAACTGTTTTAGCGAACGCATTAACTAAGAACCATCCCCGCAACGATATATCGACGGAACGGGTTTAGTTAATTCTCGCATGATCAGCATGCATAAACGGTAAATGAAGTTAAATATAATTTGATCGTACATCTAAATTTTATTGCATGTCCAATTGAAAATGTTTGTACTATTATCCGCCGAAACGTCTACATGGGATAGCCTATATGGTTTCCGTAGCTGTGATTTACAGATATTGAATCGTCATAATCGGACTACTTGTGTTTTGGAAAAATTGGAACCGAACCACGATAAGTATCTAAACATGTGGCATTATATTGGACATGCACAACTCGTGCAAATATAATGCGAATCAGTATTATATCCCCCGTTAATACTATTAGCCTATAAATCTTACGTGCTTGTACAAAGAAGCTATTAAAACGTTTCAAACGCCGATCGAAAAAGGCAGCAGCATCAGAGTTGATATTAGTGTTTGCAAAAATTATGTGGAAATGCAAAAATTCATATATTAGCAAAGTTACGGACACAGGATAATATATATATATATATATATATATATATATATAATATATACATGTATATTGATGTTATAATATACGCGACAGATACCCATTATAGCGAACTGCGATCCAATGACGTGATCGGTAAACACAAGTTGTTCCCCTTAGATATTTTTTGTACCGTGAAATGCGCACACGAATTGTACTGAATTATTTCAACCAATTCTCGTGTAAATTGTATCATGTGATCATAAAACGATTTTCTTTATACTCAGAATAACATATTTAGTAAATTTAGTACAAAATTTGTCAGTGTATCTTTAACGAAGAGGAGAACCTCTGGGGATTCCGCCTTGGAACGGTCAGTGGCAAAAAAAATTGCCACTGGTGGTTTAAACCAGGTTCTAGGTTGCACCAACCTTTCACTTGCCCCAACAGGTTCTCAAGTTGTCTTGGTGAAATAACTCCAACCCACCTATCGGCTCAACAATTTGCATGCAAAAGCATACAAACATATAAAACATAAGAAGCAAATATCATTGCAAAGCCAAAGGTTAGGTACTCAATGATCTACTTAGTTATTCATGATTTTTATTTGCTTAATGTATGTGATTATAGCCTGAGAACGGTCAGTCGCCAAACAATTTGCCATTTGAGGGTTGAGGGTTTCAACCAGGTTCTAGGATGCAGCAACCTTACAATTACACCAAAAGGTTCTCACACGAGTTGCTGAAAAATATTTTTTCAAATTTACCTTTCCGTTACCGTTAATGCAATTAAGGAGCTAAGCAAAACTAATAAAACACGCAAATACTAAATTTAGAACAGTGTTCTTCCATTGGGACTCGAACCATCACATTATAGCCAAGTTTTAATCTAACAGGATTACATATACTGCATAAATTTACATGTAACAATGCAATTTTAAACCGTTTTCTTGTCTCAACTTTCACCCATGTAATCTCATTTCATAACTCTTGTATGTGAATAAATTGTCGTTTCAGTATTCACTCAACCGATCCACAACAGTGAATAATTATATTTTAATGCCCCTTCTGAGGAGACGACCGTAGGGCGAGAGCGCCAAGCCATGCAGTTCTAATTACCCTACCTATTGAGCTAGCCGGGACACCCATTCACAAAAAAGGTTGATCGGATAATCCTGATAAACGTGATTATCACTGCATGACACCAGTAATCGATTATTTACTGATACAAGTACTGACTTTATGTGTGTAGGGCATATTACAAACCAAATAGCGCTACTGGGAATTTCAAATAATGTGCCCCTACTTCGGAGCAAACACGAACCCGACAGCGCCTAGCCATGCAGTTTCAATTACTTAACCTCAGATCTGCATAAATTTAAGACCCTGAAGCTGGTCATTTAGGTGTAAATATTCGATAATTTTATCTGGCCTGGTGATTTACCCATCTACAGTTGATCATTATGCTTACCTCTTTGGTTGCACGACGGTGGCAGGGGTGTAAGAGTTTATGAAGGTTTATGAGGAAATCTTGTCTTTAAAGAACCTAGAAGCTCGATTTGTTTCTTTTATTCCTGTCATCGTGTTCTTGCTGATTTTACTCCAGGTACTCTGGTCTCGGAAAGATCATTAAGTACCCGCCCTTTGGCTTTGCAATGCTATTAAATTCTTATGTTTATAATAGATGAAAAGGGAACTTTGAAAGCCACCGAACACGACAAATATGAAAATACTGCAGGCTCGGTTTGATTGAGCCTGTTCATGGGCAGTAATGGGAATGCTTATTACTGCCCACGCCGCCTAGCCCCGGGTTGAGCGCAACTCAGTAATTACACCATTAAATAGTACAATTTCGATCCATCCCAAACGATGGTATGCATATGGCGGTGAACATGGAACCTTCAATGAGGTATTTTCAGATTAATACCATTCCATGTTCAGCGGCGTATGGTCCCCAGATAAAAGAATAGGTTTGCCCTAAACGAGAAAACAATGGGCGGAACTAAACAGAATAGAATTTTGACAGGGGATCTTAGAATATAAATCCTGCATATCACAGACTACGCCAAAGGCAAAATTTAAAAACCAGGAAGTATATTCTTGGGGGTGATTGGACAATATCCAAAACTATATTGGCTGGGATATTGAAACCACCTATCTATAAACTGGCCGAAATATTAAAACAAAAGGAATTTTAGAAGTACCATAAACATAGTACATAAGTATCGTGCTCAGCCGACCTTCAAAGGACGTAACTGATAACAGCACTGATTGAATGTACGGGGAGTTTGTATGCTTTTGCATGCAACATTGTTGAGCTGATGGGTGGGTTGGAGTTATTTCACCAAGACAATTTTTACTTGTTTTGTGATATGAGAACCTGTTGGGGCAAGTGTGAGGTGTGTGCACCCTAGAACCTGGTTTAAACCCCCAGTGGCAATTTGTTTTGCCACTGACCGTTCCAAGGCGGTATCCCCAAAGGTTCTCTTCTTTGTTAATTGTTTGTGGCGTCCTATTTGAAGTGACATACATATATAAAACATGCGCTCTCTCTCTTCCTCTCTTCTTTTTCGCTGCGTGGGGAGGCTGTGTTTTTTAGTGTGGCGATTCCTGATATGCATATATTGCTTTTTTCTAAGTAAGATGTACTTTCTCGGTTTCGAATACAGATATTCATATTTTATTCTTTTTAATGCTCTGCGCGTAAAAGAATAAAGTGATTTTAATATATTAAAGGTAATGAATGGGTGGTCCTTAATAAGCGTGTTTAATTTAAGTCAAAAATTGAACAAACTAGTGATACTGATGGAACATTATAGTTACAACATATCAAAAATTGCCAAGATAGGCTTAATTGAACGGTAATTGCATGTACATGGATGCAAATGACTCAGGATATACGTACTAACTCAGATGAGTCTTTAGAAATGAACAAGTTGAATGATTCATAGACCACCAACTTAAAGATGTTGCAATAAATGTTTTATATACGTTTGATCAAATGATATTACCTCTACCTGTGAGCGAACTCCCACCGTCTTGGTGACAGCGACGTGCTTTGCAATAACGACCACCCAAACGATTGAGCTAGCCGGGACAACCCCAAAAATGATTTATCGCATAGCCCCGAAGACATTTTTATTTTGTATTTAGAAATTATTGTTTTAATTTTCGTAACGTATGCTTGGTTATAACTTATACTTATTAATTCACATGTTTGGTGCACTAGTTTACTTTCAGAGCAGCGGACAGTTCGAAAGTTGTAACCCCGAATGTTACGGTGTTCCGTTAGGGTCATCGTTATTTCGCACTTTCAACCTCTAGAGACCACGAACACGCGAAACAACGAAACGTACGATGCGAGTGCGTGATATTGAAATGTGCGTGCAATTAAACTGTGAAGTTAAAAGTCACGTTCAATGTGCGGCATTCAATATTGATGAATTTATTTAACAATTCCCCAAAAATTGATAGTTTTTGTATTGACTCTTGACTAAGGGGCTTTGAATATATAGACTCAACCAAAGTTCTAAATGGCCATAAATTGTATGTGTTTACAGCGTTCTCTCTCTCTCTCTCTCTCTCTCTCTCTCTCTCTCTCTCTCTCTCTCTCTCTATATATATATATATATATATATATATATATATATATATATGCACTGGTCAAAAGTTCCAAGTGCACACTTTTCAATTTTGAATAACTTAAAGTAAACTTATTCAAATTGAATGAAAGTTTGACTCAATGTTAATAATAATCAAACAACAATACTTTTTTGAATATATATACACTGGTCAAAAGTTCTAAGTGCACACTTTTCAATTTTGAATAACTTAAAGTAAACTTATTCAAATTGAATGAAAGTTTGACTCAATGTTAATAATAATCAAACAACAATACCTTTTTGAAAACCGTGCATATGTTTTACATTTTACGTCATCCACGTCGGCATACGCTTTTTATGCATTATCCGCGTGCGGCAATCGAAATTTGTTTTTACAATCTTTTTTGTTTTTCACATGTTCACCGACTCAAGACAAACACGAAAAACACACCAACAAATTGTAACCATGGAACGGTTGACGTCAGCAGACAACGACATTGCCGTCAAAATTCTTTTCACATGCACAACTTCAAATTTGTTGTAAAAACATCTTGACGGTTTCCGTAAATGCAAAAGAAGTACCTTATTTTTGCATATTTTATTAATTAATCAAACGATATTATTTTCTAGGTTGATCACGTTGCTTACGTTGAACGCTGATGTTACTCAATTACGTCATTAAATATTTACGTAAAACAACGTAAACTCGAAAAAAATTAGTGTAACATTTGTTGGATAAGTGTCCGATAAATAAAAATTTAAAACTAAAATTTATAGAAATTCAATAAACTTCAAAATCGAATTATTCGAAAATGACGCTTATTCGGTCAAAACGCGTATCCGAAAACTGGTCAATTTTATCGGAATGAATACATTTTTTTCGTTTGGAAAGGCTGTAACACATCTATCATAGAAAATTGTATCATCCCAAACAATTAGACAATTCAAAAACTTTTGGCACAAAACATTGTGTGAAAAAAAAGGAATTTTCTCCTTGAAATCCTGTAAAAACGTTTTGGATAAAATAAAGTTGAGTGTGTTGGCTCATCGTGCCCAGCTGACCATTACAAAGCTACAGAAAGCTATTTCAGTGCAATGGAATGGCAAACTACAGTATGTCCTTTAACTCTTCATGAAATTTAAACTATACAGAGATGAGAAAACGAACACAAATGATAGCCGAATCAAATGATAATTAACTTGAGAATTTCCTTCTTAGAACAAGTGAGCTAAATTATTATTATTTTTAATCTGGTTAAGCAGACTAAAAAATAATTGCTGTGCTTTAATAGAATATTGATTCTTCTTCATTGTAATTTACACTATTTTGAAAGATTCAATCAAATTATTGCAAAAATTAACATTTATCAAGTGCGCACTTAGAACTTTTGACCAGTGTGGAAAAAATATAATTAATATTAATCATTTTCTGGTACTCTGGCTACACTGATGAACAGCGGACAGACGGTCTTTCGGTTGGCTACACTGATGAACAGCGGACCCTCGATCTGTCAGGACCTATACCGTCTACCACCTAAATGCTTTTTTCACTTAAGTGAACAAGAAGTAGTTAAAATAGGCAAGGTCGGGGAAAATGGTGCATGTGGAAGAACTCGAACCCCTTTCCTTAATACGCAGGGGTGTTTTCATGCAACAGGGATTGGTGCTTCAAGCCAGTGTATAGGCAACATTTGAAACATGTTTTTAGGTTTTTTTAACTTGTTTTCATTATTTATCCAGTCACAATTTTTTTTTGTTAAAAGCAGTTGCATCATAGGACAACAGATATCAAAGAAAATAATAAAACTGCTTGCGTACAACTGATCATTCTTTTGGATTCTCGTAACAAATTCGTGATTTAAATTTAATGTTTAATTTACCAAAAATGCATGATAATAAACAAAAGTCGTCTGCACAGCTGTTTGACGTGATGTCGGGAAAAGCTGTCAGATGTCCGAAGAAGAACTTTATTCCTCTGACGCGCCAAATTAGATCATCACCGATTGGTATTCCGAATATTATCCCTTTACTCCACACTAACACCTTTTATCACACTTGCATTGAGTCTAAATCCGTGCCGTCAGGGTCTGCACTGCCCCCTTATTCTCCAAAAAATAACCTTAATAATCAAAGTACCAGCGGATACGGATCTACACTGGTAGCTTGCGGAAAACAACCATATCCTGTGGAGTAAGGGGTTTTAGAGAAAAAATAATTGCATTGTTCTGACTTTACTTTCATTTACTTTACAATTTGTAATAGATGAAAAGGGAACTTTGAAAGCCACCGAACACGACAAATATGAAAGTACTGCAGGCTCGGTTTGATTGAGCCTGTTCATGGGCAGTAATGGAAATGCTTATTACTGCCCACGCCGCCTAGCCCCGGGTTGAGTCAGAAATTTTGAAAGAAATGAATAGTATAATAATTAATCAGAGACCACATTATTTAATTTTTTCGGGGACCACACACTTTGAAACTGCAAACAAACTTTTAAAATTGAACATTAATCTAACATTAACCTTTCTAACTTGCTTACCTTGCAAAATGTCTAATGGTATTACCGTTCAAAGATGGTGGGATGAAACGTATGACTGATCTTATCAATTGCCAAACGACTAAATATTCTTGGCATTTTAGTCAAGCCAGTTAGTTGCACGTCAGTGTTAACACAACATAGTTCAGCTCGTTAGTGCATTTCTAATAGTTGAATTATGTTTTCGTTTGGGTGGATGTTGGCTTTGGCGATGTTGGTAACGTGTTCGAACGGCCAAGACCTTTCTGAACAAGGTAAGTGTTAGCATTGTTTATTTACTACTTACTAAAGAAACGTCGTAAAATTAATATCGTATGGGTTTATTTGTCATCCAATCCTATAGCTTTTCTTTTCTTCCTAAATGAGAGAGGGTGTAAAATGAACTGTTTTGTCTTGGAAACAATTATCAAATGTCTTTTTTATCTTTATTAATTGTTAATAAGCTTCAATTGAAGCCAGCTGTTGGCAACTGATCACGAATAAAGAGTTGAGTCAATGTCTTTCTAATGAAAACCCACGGACAAAAAGTGACCAATTAGAACTTCGGGTGAGTGTATGTTGAAGTATTTTATATATAAAATATTTTTATTTTAATATTTTTTACGAATTTTAGAACAATGCACGCCAAAACGTGTTTTCAAAGTTTGCCATATTCATCTAACATCTTGAAACAAAGATAAATATAAAAACGTCACTTTGTCCGTCAATATAGTTAAATTTTGTGTGGCCATAATTATGGTTCTTGTAGCTGGATCGTTTTGAATTTGATTAATGCGTATCTTCTGCATATGAACCCTTGACATAGCATGTTCCAGTGCCTGCTTGAAATCTGTTCCACCTCCCGAATTCTGAAAAGAAAGTATGTTGAGGCTGCATTAATAAAATCGACATACCTTATTATCAATATTACGCATTCCAGGAATGTTCATAGGGCTGTAAACATAAGCAACAAAGAATTTTAGGTCTTCACTGGCCGAAAATGTTACAAATGTTGTGCTAAATACACTCGGGGTTAACGATTTATACGTGCTTCTGTGTTTTTGTTTAATTATTTTAATGTGTAGAATAATAGTATCAATTAAATATTTTATAAAGTAAAGTATTCCGAAATATGTAACCTAAGAATATTGAACATATAGCGCTTTAACCATAATAATTCTAATGAAATAAAATCCCAGATGTAAAGATAGTTCATGTTTTTATTCTAACGGTGTCTGTGTATATGCTTATACGATTTATTGCTTTAATATAGGAGACAATTGCTATGCAAAAGCCCTGTCATCAGAGACGCATAAATTAATTAACCTTTACTAGTCTTAAAACCCAAACACCTAATTGTTTTTTACTTTTTCTTTTTCTTTTATGCTTAACTGTTATTTTTGTAATTCACATACACTTGTGTTTGTTATGTCTCATTAGAAAATCATTTGATAATGCTCTTCTTTCCGATCAACGTGTTAAATAAGTGAAATGAATCTTGGCACTTACAAGAACATCGTTGTTGTATGCAGTTGTTTTATATAATATGTTTGTTTAAACATATTTTATTTCAATTAAAATACGTACATCATATCACTTACATAAATTTATTTATTGTTCAGATGTTAAAAACTATTTATCCCCATTACTTCGACATATCCTATACTTAAACGTTTGTGTTTCATAGTTTCGCCTTTCTTTAATAACCAGTCGTATATTTCTCTATTTGAATGATCAAGAATTCAAAATTTTATTATCCCAACGTGTGTAACGTAAACTTAAAGTTGAAAAAAAGGCGTTATAAGAACCTGCAAAATGATTTCTATAATCATTTGATTTTGCATTTTATTTTCTTTCGATTTCAGGTGGTTGCCTGCCTCCCGAAGATGCACCAGAAATCAAAGATCCCAAGGAAAGTTATGCACCCGGAGATATAATCGATTCAGATCAGTTCAATTGTTCGGCGAATCACGTGCTAATACCACGGAACGGTATGATTTGTTTGCACGGAGGATGGACGAAAACTGCGAAATGCATACCAAGTAAGCTAATTCGTTCCGAAGTTGATGTGCAAAGTATACATCAGAAAGTTAATAAGTATTTCATTTCAAGTAGAATATCTTTTTCGTAATAAAACACTAAATGATTATAGTTTTATCTTTATGAATTTGATTGACGTTCATAAAATGCTTGACGGCAAGGTTTATATATTGCATTCCATTTTTATCCATTAACAGGGTAAAATTAAACATAAAATATCTTCATAGTTTTTATAGGTATTGGTGACATTCAAAGTAACCCTTTCATTTTTTAAATCATTGCAAGGTTTATGAAAATAAAAGCGTCTTAAGAAGAAAGATATTCAAATAACGACCAAGTTTCTCAACCACAGAGCTTATAAATAAGCACAATATTTAAAAATAGACGCCTTCTATGGGGCCGAAAGTTCCTAAGCCATTTGGAATATAAGCATAAACTTTCAAAATATTCTCAAACTTAAAACTATCTCATCTAACAGGAACATACCTTAGAAGAAGCTTGAAGAAATTAGATGTGATGAAAGAAAACATTGCCACACATGGGGCAGGGTTTAATCCAAATACTTATATGTTACAGTCAAAGACGTCAAAGTATTCTCTTCTAGCCTGATTTCAAACATATTTTAAAGTCTTAACTAAATAAGAACATTTATATTGATGATCTCTTTTAAAATAATTTAAATCGCGATGTTGGGTTGCACAGAGTACCAACAATTTAGATGCATGGAAGTGTCACCAAAATTACGCATAGAGACAATTTTACACTACACAAATCATAGGCACCACTATTGTCGAGTCTCGTCATTCCAAAACCATGCGATATCTTGCTGTTTTCTTCTACTGCATGGTTAATTCAAGTGACAAGATGTTAACATAGTATACTTACGGTAGTCTGCCTGCAATTCCAGCAAAATTTGGCTGATAGGATTATTTGTTGATGCTTGACATCTGGACTAGAAAGTTTCACTGAAGCATTCGGATTACGTCAGGGGATATTGCCACACATGAAAACTCGAATGGAGTCAGAATGAAATCCAATGACAACGGGAACATTTATATACTTTCTAATTCGCCAACACTATATTTCAGATGGTGAGAGAACAACTTATGTTGATCCGTTTAACGATGCGATTTGTGGTGAGTTTTGTTTCTAGAATGTCAACTAAAATGCATGCATTTTGACAACTGTATGTTAACTACTTTTCATTTTAATGGCTCATTCAGCTTACAAATATTAAAATACTTCGACTGGTGATCATGAAAACTGCATAATATATTATATATATTAAAATGGAAGAATGACCCTTGTTAAACATAGCGTGAATATGGAATTAAAAGTCAGCGGGGTAAAGATCAAGGTAACTAAAAACAAAATTTCCGTTTTCGGAAAAATAACAGGCTGGTTTGAATATCCTCACTAAACTAAATATGTAAATAGTTAATGCAAAGGCCTAACATGGTTAGCATCTACGTCCTTCGGTCACAATATTTGTCATCTTTATTATAGGTTTACTCGTGCTAAATATAAAAACATAGTACCTTACTGTTCTTGCTTCTGTAAATGAATAGCGGTTTACTATTTGTTAAAATTAAGAGGACATTGAGCTTTGCATCTTTTATTGTCGCCAGGGCTACGTCCGATGGAACTAAAGGCGAGAAAGAACCGTGGAATTACAAAGCATAAACTTACCTCTGAGTTACAAGAATTTGACCGCATAGTTGGCGGGTCTGAAGCAGCTATTGGATTGTATCCATGGCAAGTTCGTATTGAGGTAATTCTAAACCCCTCGACTGGAGAGTACGGGCTCTGTGGAGGAACCATCCTCAGCGAATACTGGATTCTGAGCGCTGCACATTGTTTCCCGTAGGTGGATTTATATAAACCTTACAAATAAAGAATTGTTACTTTTACACATTTTTCGAAGAATAATGGACACCACCTATATGCCCCCCGGGGGTGATGGCAGTGTCCTTTAACATTTTATGCATTAGATATAACCTTAAAACTAGATTGAATATAAACTTGAAATTTAAAACTTTCGTTGAAATGTATAATAGAAGCATCATCAACAGCAGCAGCAGCAGCTATAGTAGTAGTATGTGATGTGGTTTCCGACGGTAAATAGAATAACTATTGTGGGCATATAGCTTCTTCTGGCTCGTAATAATATAAATTATGAATGTATATTTCTGCTGTTCGTAATTGTAATCATAATGATAATGTAAGTATTGGTTCATACTGAATACATGTATGATCAGGTTTTTGATGATGATGATGCTGAAAATGATCGTGAACGTAAACATAATGCCATTTATGATTATGATGAATTGTATGACAAATTGAAGGTTTAACATTATAGTGTTCTGACTTCACTTACGAAATATTATCATGATGATAATGTCAACCCTTCATGATATTATGGCGCTATTGATGCTGTTGGTGAGATGACGCAACTGACGACGATTATTTTTTTCCCTCTATATATGTTTTGTCTTTACCTGACTGGTCGAAGGTATACGTCACTCTTCCTGTCAGTATCTAATTTTAAATGCTCATACCAGTTTCTATTCAAGTACGCCCGTTGCTCATCAGGATAATTCCGAAAATAAGAACTTATTCAGACTTTTCACTCAAGAGTAAATATGCACTATTAGTGATAAACAAAACAATCTAAAGCTTATTAAATCAAAGTAACCAGATTAAGTGGCATCAATATCCTATCAGCAACCATACACAGATTAAAGGAAATTGGATCTTGTAATGATCTATGTTTGTATGTTTAAATTGATTTCAATTTGAATTTGACAATTTACGTTTGTATATTTTCCGATTTTTTCTAACCTGATTGGTGTTACACTGTTAATCTCCAGCAATCGTGTAAAATGATATATGTTGTGCATATTACAGGTTGATTGAGTCAAGCATCTAATTGGTGTAAAAGTGTTAAACTTCAGAATGTACTTCAGCTTGTACGTCTATAGTATAACCTCATGGAATGATAAACCGAACTTGCTTAGAAATCTATTTTTGTATTTAAACTAGCACATTTACAATGTTTCAAAATCAATCAATTTATAATATTTTGAACTATATGTTTTTGATAAAATTAATAGTTATGTCTGATTTTAAGGGGTTAAAATTCAAAATTTAAAATTTACGCTAAAATTCAACGGCTGAAAAAATATAAATGATATTGAGTTCGCAAAGCAATATTCGAATATTCGTTAGGCATATTCGAATATAATCGAATAGTCGAACTTTTATTAAACATTTGTCAGTTAATTAATATATCCGTAAGCTCAATGTGTTCGAAAAAATCTATTACGGTTCTAGTGATAATACGGTTGAAAAAATAGACGTAGCCCCTTTGCTCAGCTATTAGAAAAATAAATCATAAAATCGTGTTCTGTGGTATCATTTAATTTCGCTGGCACGAAATTTCGCGCTATCGCCGAAAAAGACTGTTTCGCGCGGACGTATATTCGCGCAAAACCAATTAAAAAACAACAAAAAAAAAAAAAAAAAAAAACAACAACATTATTATGATTGAAATCGCCGAAAAAGACTGTTTCGCGCGGACGTAAATTCACGCAAAACCTTTTTTTTTTTCAAAAACAAAATAGCAATAAAAAAAACCCACAACATTATTATAATCGATATTTAACTGACCCGTTATTGTTATTTATTGTTTATTTGAAAACGCGAGCTAATTATGTGTAAGTTGGCCAATCTCAATTACCACTTCCTTTGTTAGTCAGTTATCGGACCGCTGTTTATTCGGCGCCGCAAATTGACTTGGTCCCCGTATGATTCATCTATCTGGACCATTCATAATATTCATATAATTGTCATGTTAGTTGCGTACCCATTTTTTTGTTCAAAATGTCAATTAAATGCAAAACAATTACTCAAAAAGGTTTCATAATGTGAAATAAACGTTATAGTACGTGTTACAAATGTAATATAAACTGAATCTGCTTACAACGATAATGTTTGGTAAAACGTGATCTGTCCTGACCTTAATGCACGGACTAAATTGTCGTTACAGTTTTGAAGTAACATTAATAAAATCATAAGAAATTCGATAAACCGTTATAACTTATTTTATTTCCATTATGAAAATATATATTCAATGCCTCAAATTTATATCAAATAGCGATACGGGCAACTAAATATATAGTGTAGGTCCATTTGGACATTACCACGTTTCGGATACGTATGTGGAACAATATGGTTAAACTTAAGCTGAGGTTTTAAATTCGCGCACTGGCCCAAGCGCGGCATACGCGAACATTAAGCCAATAAAATGATTATGGATGAATGGACGGTGTAATGATAGATGAATGGATGGACAAGCGGACGGACGGACGCGGACCGTTTTTTATCATTAACGTATTATTTAAGTATACACTATTTCAGGAAAGAAAATGTGACTGTTCATGTTGGTGACCATGACAGAAAAAATCCAGATGTCTTTGAGCAAAAGTTCGAACTGGAACATCTTATCAAACATAGCCAATATGTCCAACCAACAAAGGATAAATGATAGCTCAAAATATTTCTTAAGGAAGTCTTCCCCTAATGGGAAAAAAATCATACTAACTCAAACTTGCAATATTTCTGATGTAGTTGCAATATCTAATCTAAATACACATTTAAACAATTTTTTACCGTGTGCTTTTTGCATTTTCACATTTTTTTAATTCGCCGACTTCTTTTTTTGTGTATGGGAAAAATACAACGGTACATGATCTCAAAAAAGTTTATTATTTTAAGTTTTTGGACAAATTTCTATGCAAAAAAAACATTAATTCACTGCAGATATAATTGTTCTTATTATAAAAGTTCATATCATGAGTGATTTCAATAAAATAGCTATCATATTGGTGAAAACTTCAGTGACAGTATACAGGAATTTCTTTAAATTCTCGAAAAAACAAAATTGCCGAAGTCACTTTAGCCTACCTTTTTCAAAAATTGAAGTAGGTACATCAATAAAAATTACATAAATATCATCTATAATCATAACTGAGTAACATATAACAATATGAAATATTTTTACTGTAGTTAACTTCAGAAATTAAGATTTGAAAATGACTACCCACAGTTTTGAGATATGACCAGAGAGCAAAAAAGACAGAATATGAAATGAAATTTTATCATTTTCCTAAACATAAATACATCTGAAAGATGTTTATTTTAATATATGAATATACTATAATACTGCAGTGATGTCTACAAGTACTGTTCACCATAACACAGAGCAAAAGATTAAAGATTTAAAGAGAGTTCAAAGTACCTTGTGAAACGGAAAACACAGTCCTACCTCTTAATTTTAATTTCTAATTAAGAAATGTTCAACATTTAATGTTTCTCACATAGCTTGTAGGGTCCTATTTTAAATGCAAAAAAAAATTTTGAAGATATACTGTAAAATAAGGAAATTAAATGGTAGGACCGTGTTTTCCGTTTCCGACTAAATTTTAGTAAAAAGACGGCCCATCTTTAAGAAAAAGAAATATTTATCTTCCAGTTGAAAAATTTTCAAAATAAATGATTCTATTATAGCCACGAATGTTATCTTTAAGATGCAAAAAGAATTTTGATTATATCTTAGGAAATCAAATTGTTGAATGGAGAACAGATTTTCCTTTTTGGGCCGTACTTTACTTTAACCTGTCCGTATTTGAAACTCGGACTTTTACAAATACAAATACACTGGCGTAGTTCTGTTCTATCAATAACGCTCTACTGTGTTGTTTCCGTATTGTTTGACGCTTACGAGCATTAAATCTCACTCGAAAATCACGTTTTCTACCTGCATTAGGTTTTGTACTTTCGTTTTGCATGCAGGGAATTCCCAGTACGTCACGTGATCAGAACTTGGGTTTTTTAAATTATTTTCTTTCTTAACATGATATATCTCGAAAAGTTTGCCCACTTTAGCATATTTTTAACCATTTTAACTTCTAAACTACATATTAACAATTTATTTTGTGTTATTGTGTAAAATTACATTTTTCACCGGGCAAAAACGATAACTACGGCCGCGACCGAACTGTGGCGTTATCGACCGAAGCTCATTAGGGGAAGCTTTCCTTAACATAATTCTTGTTAAATTTGAAATACTTCTTTCAAAAATACTGAACCAAATGAAATAGATGAAAAGGAAACGTTGAATGCCACAGAACACGACAAATATGAAAATAATCCAGGCTCGGCTTGATTGAGCCTGTTCTTGGGGAGTTACTGTAATGGAAATGCACATAACATGCCGACGCCACCTAGCTCCCGGTTAAGCACAACTCAATACCAATAAACAGTACCATTTCGATCCATCAAAACGATTGTGTGCATATGGCATTGAACACGAAAGATAAAATAAAAGGTTTGCCGTAAACAAGAAAACAATGGGCGAAACCAAACAGAATATTATTTTGACAAGTATTCTGAGAATATAAATATTGCAAAACTCAGACAATGCCAAAGGCAGGAAATATATACTTGGGGTCACTGAACAACATCCAATCAATATTGGCTATGATATTGAAACCATCAATCGTTAAACTGGCCGAATTATTAAAACAAAAGTTATTTCAGAAGAACTTTAAAATTAGCTGTATAATAAGAATCGCATTCAACGACCTTTAAAGGACGTAACTGATAGCAGTTCTGATTGAATGTACTTGAAGACTTTTACAGCCAACTCAACATTCACACAATTAAACAATTCTGGTCTGGTAAAAAGAGCATTTGGATATCAGCTGTCGGTGATGCTGAAAGCAATTTTAAATGATATTGCCTCTACCTGGGAGCGAACCCGCACCGTCTCGGCGATAGCGCCTAGCCCTGCAATTCCGATAACGCCACCAACCAACTGAGCTAACCGGGAAAACCCCAGAAAAGGTTGATCGAATAGCCATGTACTCGTTACCATCACCGCATTTCATCGGTTACGGGCTATTTTAAAGATAACAGTACTGCCTATTTGTACGGGGAGACTTGTTACGGCCACCACACTGCACACATAGCGCTTCTGTGAATTTCAAATGATATTGTTTCTACCTGGTGACACATATTTTGTATTTCAGCAAATCCGGAACCTGACTATGATGTAGCATTACTGAAGATTAAGCCGAAGAATGGTACAGGAATCAAGTTTGGATATCATGTCCAACCAGCATGTCTCCCGGATCAGACAACGTCTTATGTAGAAGGACAGACATGTCATGTGTCAGGGTGGGGATTGACGGATCCAAAAAAACGGAGAAAGTATGTAACTTTTGTATGCATGAGATCAATGTGTGTCAAAATCAGTCGATGATCTTAAATCTCATCATTGTCAAGAAGTAGATTTTATTGGATAAATTGTTATTTTTGGTTAAGGACTCTTTGTCATGTTGCTTGCGATATGGCCGATAGCAAATACAGACACTGAATTTATAGTAATTACAGTCATTCGGTTATTCCAAGTATCAAATACAGACATTGCATTTATATTTATTGCAGTAATTCGGTTATTCCAATAATCAAATAAAGACACTACATTTATAGATATTACAGTTATTTGTTTTTTCCAAGTATAAAATACAGACGCTGTATTAATATACTATATTTAGAGATATAACAGTACTTTGTTTTGTCCAAGTATAAAATACAGACGCTCTATTTATATACTATATTTAGAGATATTACAGTAATTTGTTTCGTTCTAAGTATAAAATACAGACACTGTATTTATATACTATATTAAGAGATATTACAGTAATTTGTTTTTTTCAAGTATTAAATACAGACACTGTATTTATATTTATTGCAGTAATTCGGTTATTCCAAGTATGAAATACAGATACTGCATTTAGAGTTATTACGAGGGATGATCCAAAATAGCTTAGATTTTTTTAGTATTTATATAATTAAAAAAAAACATAAATAAAATTACACAAGCTTAAATCGGAATATGTCTAGCATATATTTACAAAATATCAGCAAAATACAACATCACGTAAAAAACTATGAACAATTAAAATCATACACTAAGCTCTATCCGGCGCACGTCAAATTGATCTGTCAACGTCAACGACGTTAATTCACGGGCGCAGCTTTAGCGAAGCGGCGTATGTTCAAAGTTTCTTTAAATAAACCCCGTCACCGGAATGCAATGCTGGAGAATCCATTGATCGAACACAGCAGTATTACATTGCTGGTCAAAGCCTCGCAAGTGGTTATGAGGCAATCAAGAAATTGGTGTCTTTTCGCTCGTACCGCCAAAGAAACGACCGGGATTCCAATACACACAGAAACGCCTTTTTTAAAAACGGGCGTTTACCTGTAAAAATAGTCCATTACAAATTTGTGTGCGTCTGCAAAATATTTTAGCTGTTCTGATTTTCAAAGATCATGACGGAATTTTATAATGGCGCGTATTTCCGTGCAATCTGACGACGACTTTTTGACGTTTTCATGTAGGTGATAGCTCTCTTAAATATTGACTTATTTTAAAACGAAAAGTCCGAAGGAAGTAAAATTTTTGCAGCACAACATTCGTACACCGCGCTTTTACGGTGCGAAGTGTGGCTCTTTTCCAACTAGTAGTTTTGTTTATATTGACATGTATTGGCTTTATAAAGTACAATGGCAATGACGAGCCCCGCCTGCGTGTTACCATTACTATTTAAATAAGCGACGCGCTTTTAAATTCGCAGTAACAAAAGTCTACGTTATTTTGGATCATTCCTCGTACATAAATATTCTGTTATTCACAATGTACTTGATAAATACTTATGTTATTGGTAATGTATATACTTAAAGAACATCTTTAACATAACCATTAAATAGTGGAAGCATTGGTCCTGAAAGAACTTGTTGTAGAAGTAGTGTTATCCTCATCGGCCTTACACAATGCATTGTGAGAAACATGAATTCGAGAACAATATATTTTGCTATACTAACAGGTACACCAGATAAATTGCAATCTGCAATAGTTCGTTTCATCAATGATGAAACTTGTCAGAGTCTTTACAAAAAACGTATTCCAAAGTACACACTTACACCACGGATGGTTTGTGCTGGATACGAGCAAGGTGGGATTGATGTATGTCAAGGTGACTCCGGCGGTCCTCTGGTCTGTGACATGAATAGACGCTATACTGTGATGGGGGTCACTTCCTGGGGAAGAGGCTGTGGTGAGGAGGATTCACCTGGAGTTTATGCTAAAGTCACGAAGTTCCTTACTTGGATAAAAGCAACAGTTGAAAAGTACAGAGGTAATAAAATTTAATATAAAATGCGGCCTTAAATAATTGAATAATTTCTGAAAATCAATTAAACGTTTCTTCATGAAATCTTAAAACATGGGGTCTCAGACTAGGCATCAGTGTAAGTAACAAAAGAGGCCAAAATGAACTATGATCGTAAAGTTGAAAATAATTGTTCAAAATTTAAAGTATACAGCAAACAGCGAAAACATATCCACATGCTACAAACTCCTTATGTTTGTTTTACCCGTATCTTGGCTTAATGCCGATAGTTTCCATAGGCACGTGGATAATTATGTGGCAATTTCAAAAGATGCTGGATATATTTTTTATTATGTTTAATTTGTAGAGTACATGTTAAACATTAATTCCACCAAGTTATAATAAAAATCATTAAAAAACAATTATGGATATCTGGACCTGAGTCTGATTTCGAATCGTTTACTTTCAGATAGCAATATCTGTAGACCGGGTCTTTGTGAAAATGGCGGAACCTGCACTAATGGAGTCAACGCCATAACTTGCACTTGTGCAAGTGGCTTCAGGGGGTCGTTTTGTGAAACAAGTAAGTGTAGATCTCAGTTTTCACGATGTTATTTATGATACACTTATCATTTATAAGAATCATAAAGTTTAGTATAATATTGAACAGTCGAAATATGGAATCAATAGAGAGTTGTTACATTAAGTAAACTTGTGTAAAATCGTTAACTTTCAGGACTGAATGCTATAAAACTGATAATGGAAACACGTCTAAAGTCTCAAGCATCCGATTGGCTGATATTGTTTTCGGACTCTGATTTCGAATCGTTTACTTTCAGATATTGATGACTGTAGCCCAAATCCGTGTGAAAATGGCGGATCTTGTTCTGTCGGTGTCAACGCCTTTACGTGTACTTGTGCTGTTGGCTTCTCGGGGCCCACGTGTCAAACGAGTGAGTCTCTGTCTCAGATTTCGAGATTTTCTATATTATTTATGGTACACTTGATGAATAATCATGGAGTATAGTATTGTATAAAGCAAAACAGGGACAAGTACCTTGCGCTTTCATGTATAATTAATTAACATACGTGACCCAATTATTTAGACTTTAAATGTAAACTTTTGCTCTCTTTACATCTCTCCTTTGTGGCTGCCTTGCGACGGCTTTGTTTTCTGAATTGCCTATTCCTATGCCTTTTTTACTTAAAAAAATAAATGGACAGTTCGATTTTTGTATCGTTGTCATTCAAACATTCAAAACCAGATTATGGATAACAACAAATTTTGTTATCAGTGTATAAATCGCTTATTTGTAAAGCGCACAATTATTATTTTCCAGTCCGTATAGCCAGAGGTGGATTCAAAATGTGTCACGTCACTTTTTTAGCCATATCCTAGTTTTCTCAAATGTATTTTATATATTCTATGCCTCTCGCTGTATAATAGGCCATAACGGACATGCATTTCCAATACAGATGAAAAAGTAGTATAGTTTTACTACTCAGTCCCAAAACAGCCGATTCAGCTAAAAACTCTTCCCAACCACGGATATATCGGACGTAACAGTTTACTTATTTTTCGCTTGACCAGCATGCATAAATGCAAAATAACACTGTTAGTTTATCATAGCGAGCGACCTGCGATGCAATGACGGATTTAGTAAACAAGAGTTGTTCCCCTTATATATTGCGTACAGTGAAATATTCGACCCAAATTCTTTTTTGTTAATTCAAATAATTCTGGTGTAAATTGTATCATTTGGAAAAAGACTTTCATTCTATTGAGAATTACATACTTAGTACTTTAACACAAAATTTACAAAAGTTAGTACTCATCCGTCAGTTTATCTTTATCTTTCCGCCCATTGTTTTCACGTTTAGGGCAAAAGGATTCTTTTATCTGGGGACCATACGCCGATGAACATGAAATGGTATTAATCTGAAAACACCGCATTGAAGGTTCCATGTCCAACGCCATATGCACACCATCGTTTGAGATGTTCAAAATTGTATTGTTTATTGGTGTAAATATTGAGTTGCGCTCAACCGCGGGGTAAGCGGCGTGGACAGTTATATGCATTTTCATAACTGTCAATGAACAGGCTCAATCAAACTGAGCCTGCACCATTTGCATATTTTTCGTGTTCGATGGCTTTCAAATTTCCCTTTTCATCTATCTTAAGATATTATATTTTGTATTTCCATTTAGCAAATGTTAACGAACACTGATCACATTCATGTTGCACTTTCTTTAAGATATTATACATGTATTATTTGTTTCTGTTAACCAAATGGTAACGAGCACTGGTCTGAAATAAAAAAAAACAACGTTATTTTCAAACTGTTAATGTTAGACATATGCTGCAAGCACAGGGGTCATTAAACATGTGTTCAAACCTTCAAACAGATATATATTATCATTAGAGATGGACAAAATGAAACTTTTAAATGCGGTTTTCCGACCCTTCACTATGGTGCGGACGTAAACTTTCTCTGTTTTCTTAGATTCAATAAAACATTTTTTTTGTTTTCCGGGATCATCATTCATGAAAGAAAGTATTGCGCCGCACCAATTAGCGAAGTGCACAGCTACGCATGTTCTTTAAAACGGTTAACAAGTTCCATTATTCTAGATGTCTCCCCATGAACAAATTAAAATAATCATTTCTTGAAAGGCCATTATTCAGAAACTACTGTCTCCTTAATCAGCCAATGAAGCAATTTTAATAAAGTATAGCTAGGAGTAAGAAAATTTATAACACGAGCGACTTGCACTTTTTTTTTACGGTCCATATTTAATGGTAAGGATTTACAGTTTTAGAACTGCACAAATCAATATCGCAGTGGGTACAGACTGCAACAGACTTTTCATCAGAGGTTTCTCCTACAATGTAAGTATTCTGTTCAAACGTTACATTTAAATTTTAACACAAGGTGCTACGAATGAATATTTAGATACATAAACAGTACTGAAAATCATAAAACTGACAAATGGATCTAGATTAGAGCGGATGCGGATCGGAAATATATCTTTGCCGGGCCGCTGGGCCGCAATAGCAGTGAAATCTCATTGGAATCGGAATAGAATTGAAAAAGAAAATAATATATGCATATCAGGAATGGCCACACTCACAAAAGACAGCCTCTCCACGTAGCGGAAAGGAAGAGAGGAAGTGAGGAAGAGAGGAAGAGAGAGAGAGAGAGAGAGAGAGAGAGAGAGAGAGAGAGAGAGAGAGAGAGAGAGAGAGAGAGAGAGAGAGAGCATGTTTGTTATAAGTATGTCAATTCAAATGATTTTACCGAGACCAGAGCAAAATCAATAAGAACACGATGACAGGGATAAAAGAAACAAATCAAGCTTCTAGGTTCTTTTAAGAAAAGATTTACCCATAATCCTTCATAAACTCTTAAACCCCCGCCACCGTGGTGCAACTGAAGAGGTAATCATAATGATCAACTGTAGATGGGTTAATCACCAGGCTGTGAAATACCTTGTTGCAATAGTGATTTTAAACTGCACCTGTACGAATTAGATCTGGGTATCGGCGATAAAACTTGCAAAGGTTTTCCTTAATTTGTGATACCGATAACCTTGTTGTAATAGTTTTTCTGTAATGCAAAGATTACGTTCATTGAAATCATTCACATCGTTGCAAGCTCTTGAAAAGCGAACAAGCTGTGAGACCCCGTAAGATGTTGCACGAGAAACATCACCGTCTAAAAACGGAAAATTTAATATATTAAAATTAAATTCATCTCTTTTATCTTAAATGTTAGTAGTGAAACAAATCGGTATGACTGTTTGTTTTGATTGCCTGAAATGGAAATACCGGTTTTGACCGGATAGGCACGGGGCGCTCCTTTAAGTATAAGTAGATTTTCGGTAATAGCTGCGAATCGCTTCTTCCACTTGTTAGCGATTCTTTTAACGAGTAATATGGAAAACATAAATTTTAACATCAATAAGTCCCTTTTGTGTTATCAACGTTACCTAAATAAAACCAATATAACAAAGATTATCTTTTTTAAATGAAATAGATATCTACTAACATCAATTTGAGATGCGTTCAAATTGTATTCTTTAAAACTATTCCCCGTATTCATCATACATACGGGGAAAAGATAATCCTAGAAGAGATTCCATTATAATGACAATATGAGCACGAAAGAGTTGAATGGAACTAGAATCGGAGTGGAAGCGTAACAAGTTTTATGCGAATTGGAATCGGCAAAAATGTAAATTTCGAGATTTTTAGTTCTGTATTCAGTTATTTACGAACCGTCGTACAATTAAGATATTTTAATAAATAATGATATTTTTGTTGTATTCAAACAATGTGTGCAGTTAAGAAAAAGTAAAGGAATAAGCTCAATGAATCTATATTTCCGTATGTAAGTGCCAAGTCATTGTACTTATTACCTTTTACAGGAACAGTGCTCAGCAGGTACTTGGACTTCCGGATGTATATCCATCGTACTGCACATGCAGTGGTGCATGGCTACCTTACGTTTCGGACTCTTATCAGTTTTTACAGGTACATTTCTAAGAAGCGTCTCCTCATATTACATAACAATCGTCCTAACGTTCGTGAGACCGTTCGATCAGGTTTCATGATTTCTCCATTTTCTCCGACGCCTTCCTCAAACATCCGATATATTTTAAGCAAGGTAGAAATGTGTATGAGTGTTCTTTCTCGAGTGTTCCAGTTATTGAGCATAATTTGACCAGTGACCGTCAATAAAACCCTGGCTTACTCTTGTGTTGTTTTAGTTTGATGATATCCACACCCTTCATTACAATCTTTTGTAATTAAAAAGTAATTTTCCACAATGATTCTGGCAAAGGTTCCAATGTCTGTTCCTTATAACAAGTCGCCAGGTTGTTATGTAATAAGGTATCTCATTAAACAAAGTCAATGTCAATTAAAAATAGAAACAGAAAAGACGGTATAGAAAGTTTTGCAAGATATTTAGACAAAAAATAATACATAAATACCTTCGAACAAATTAAGTTAATTGCAAGTTAAAATAAAACAGGCGATTATTTCAAGATTAACGCTTAAATTGAAGACCGTTGTTAGCAACTTGTCACAAAATAAAAAGTTAAGTCAATGTTTTTCTAATGAAAACAATACAAAATACGTATTACGTTTGAACAGTTTTGCTTTCAAATGCTTCTTACACGCGTTCTCTAATGGAGATGTAAAACTACATAATTTGTTCAAATGTTTGACCAGAATATTATCATAAAATTCTTAATTTTTAAATTACGTTAATACAGTTAATGATTATTTTTAGTTACTTAAATACAGTTAATGATAGGTAATATAACATTTAGCAAATTATAAACAGGTCAAATTTGCTGAAGCCGTGTACATTACTGATGTGGAAGTCTATGAAACATATGGAGCTGGTGGTGTGAAGGCTATAAAGGCTCTCGACGAAGTGGGTAAATGGACAACAATTTGGACATTAAATGATGTTCAAGTCATTAAGGCTGCTAGAGTATTTGTACCTGATATACTGGTAGGTGAAGACGCTTATGACGTATTTAAAAACATAATCCGCAAAATAAATAGAAAATGTATATAGTCTATTCCAAAAGAAAGTAAGCATTTCGTTTCCGGTGAGTTTTCATTTACAGCTTTTCCTAATGCCTTAATATGTGCTATTAATATTTAGATTCTAATATATAAATTCTTTAGTTAAAATAGTCTATGATCTAACCTGAAATTTGATACCAAAATTAAGGAATTAAGAAAAGCAGTTAACGAAAAATCACCGAAATCAAAGTGCAATAGAGTACTTTACTCACTTCTACTTCACTTTAGAAAGGATAATGTATATAGGACATTAGCATATCTCATTAATAAAGGTTTTCAGTTAAACTCATACCTAGCTAACTCTGACTAGAAATAAAACGCGTAAAATAATTTGTTATCAACTGGTTTGCTCTCAACCCACAATATATCTGTAGCAGATTGATAGAAGATTATTGCCCCTGCTCTTTTCGTCTTAGCGGTGTGTCTATTTGAAGCATCAGTTAGCCTTATCGGATCAAAGAACTTCTTATCAAATATATCTAAATTAAACAATATTAAAGTACAAAATGGAGATGAGATAGATTGTGACATATTCAGTTCTCAAGCAGTTGCAAAGGTACAGCTATAAATGTATTGCCAAGCTTCCAATGGAATTTACACGCAGTCATAATAATGTCTGGCGAAAGCGAAGGTAAACAAATAAAACAAATCAATGGAATCAATAAGCAATCTTAGGCTTTAACACTTATGCTGATCACGGATCTGCAGGAATCACATAACATAAATAAAATTGTCTTACTTAAAGATAAAGTCCGTTTTAAAGGGAAGGTGGTATGGGGGCATGATAACGACACACCTAATTCACCCTTCTTGCACGGAGCTTAATTCAATCTCAAGGAACGGTAAAAGTAACTCAAATTCGAGGTACATTGCGATTTTGTTTTCTAGCAAAGGCAAACACCTTTTTAAAACAACGCATTAATATGTACTTATTTATTGACCAAAAAAGCAGCTTGGAAGAAATGGTACATTCAATTTAATCTAAACAAGTGACGAATTACCTTGAGTCTTAGAGTTTTGTTTTGTTTTGTTTAAAGCGACACAGTGTGCTTAACACTATTTTAAATGTATTATCATGTTCCGTTTGTTTGTGTTCAACATTCCAGGTGGTCATGGACAACCCATCCAGAGAGGTCCGTATAGAAGTAGATGCCTCTGATTACTCTTATCGAGGAATTGACGCCATCAAACTTGTGGGGATAAAATAATATTCCAATTGTTTTACAACAGTCGTGCATTAAAATGATAATTCGAAATTACCTGTATTTATCTGATAATCTGTTTTGGCATCAACAACTTTAATATACTGACTTACTGTCAAGTTGATATCACATTTTAAAATTGTGTAGAGTAATTGGTCACATTGGTACCGTTGAATGTATTATCTTTTTCTGCCTAAATTTATCACCGAAACAGAAAACAAACCAACGAAAATTGTCAAGGTTTATTAGCTTAAGTACATGAAAAACAACGACCAAATTTACAACTCTAATATGTTTATTTAGACTTCGATGAAAATTGTTGTTTTTTGTTCAAGGTTACATGTAAGAAATAACTAATTATTTTAATGTTAAAAGAGTAAATACGACTAAATACCCTAAACAAATGTCAAATGATGATGATAATTTGCATTCCATAAATACTATACAGTGAAACCGCTTTTTAACGGACACCTAAGGGACAGAGGGAAAGTGTCCTTAATAGCAGGTTGTCCTTAATTGTGGGATTAAATCAAGAAGAAGAGAACATGTCTGTTCTTTAAAAAAATCGCCCATAATACCGGGGTGCCCGTAATAACGAGAGTCCGTAATGAGGGGTTTAACTGAAATATTCCATCACTGTGACAGCTGTCTACATTTATGTTCAGCTTTTTCGCATCTACATGTGCACGATAAATATATTCATTCCTTTAATACTATTCAGTATAAGCACTATTATAGTAATAATCATTTCTTATATATTATTCAGTATAAACACTATAGAAAAAATCATTCCTTATATACTACTCAGTATAATCACAACACTATTTTAAAAGTTTCTTTCTTTACTTTTCAATTCACTGACGATCTTGAAATTGAAGTTATGATAAGTGGAGCATTAATCGCCCGACAAGCGAAATCAAGCGAAGGAGCGAAATCAGACATAATTGAATTAGAAACTCTGTAGAATCAGATCAAATCGCTTTGACGTGGAGATTGCTGAAAGAAAAAGAACATTTATTATAAAAAAACTATTTTTTGCAGAGTAAATTTTCATGCTTTGATTATATAGGTGTTTATACTATGTGTATTTGTCTTTAATATTAAAGTCTATCCGTATTTTGTATTTGTTCTGTTGACATACCACCACAATGAAAGTATTTGGCCTTTCTATATAAGTCTTCTTCAGTAACGTCCTTTCCCCTGAAGAATTCAGCAACAACAAGCGTGTATTCAGCGTGTATTTTTATTATCCCCACCGCATAGCAGCCCCACCGGATAGAGGTCGGGAGATAAAAGAATGGTCTTCATTCATCCGTCTTTCCCTCCGTGTGTGAGTGCATGCAGATTTAGTGTCAGGCCCATAACTTCTCAACACCTCGAGTGAATTTCATGAATTACACATCAAGACAATTTGCAGAACTTATGTTGCAGCCTGAAGGGCTTAATTTCAAGGTTAACAGTGGTGTTTGAAGATTAGATCATGCACTTTGTGTCCGTTCAATATCTTCTGAACCCTGGGGTAGTAAATCAAGAAATGTTGGTCAACTTATCACCCCGTAAAGGCGATGCTCAGAAGCATTGTTCCAACCTTGCCAGTTCAAGGCCAATGTAATTTGTGATGTTTTAAGGTTTGTAACGTGTACTTCGTGTCCAGTCCATAACATCTCAAATCCCGGAAGAAAATTCATAAAACGTGGGTCGAATGTTAATCTCATCAAGATGATGTGCATATTTTGCTCATTCCCGGCTGGCTCAAGGTCAAGGCCACCAGCTGTGTTTAAAGCTTCCCTTCCAAATCTTCTGAACCACTGGAAAAATCATTCATGAAACTTTGAACAAATAATCAACCCATCGAGATATACAGTCAAACCTGTCTTTAGCAGCCACCGAAGGGAGTGACAAAAAGTGGCTAATAAAGACAGGTGGCTGTTAACAGTAAAAATTAGAACAAAAAGTCAGTTAAGGTCATATTCAAACCGGCTGTTTAAGACAGGTGGTTGCTTTTCGCAGGTGTCTGCTAAGGCAGGTTTCACTGTATGCAGAACTCATGTTCATATCTCGCCAGTTCAAGGTCAATGTCACCAGCGGCGTTTAAAGATTTGAACCATGAATTTTGTGTCCTGTCCATATCTTCCGAACCATTGAAAGGAATTTCATGAAACTTTGGGCAAGTGTTCACCCCATTAAGACGAAAATGTAAAACCTATTTTTCCAACCTGGCTGTCTCAAGGTCAAGGCCACCACACGGATAGACAAATATGCTGGCGGACAGACGTGCTTACGGGTGTGTATATTGCTGAATGAATAAAAAGGAACAGAAAAACATTTTTTTTTCATCTTTTGCAGAGGACATAAATATTCATCTTTAAAATATCTTAAATTACGCGTAAGGACGTACTTTGTCACAAAAAGGAAAGCATAAAAAAACCGTTAAATTTTAATTTGTTTAAAAAATAAAAAAAGTTTTCAATAGGACTTTGATCGAAAGAAACCTCGGACTTTTCAAAGGGAAAATTCTAAATTATATTAAAATAACATCATATCCTTCCTCATATAGTTTAAAAAGTTTAATATGAGAAACAGTTTTCAATAGAAATATTAAGATCATGAAAATGTGTTTGATGACACTGAATTGTGTACCAAAGAAGGGGAGATAAAAACACAGTACCTTTTCAACCGGTATAAACTAACACTGTATTATCGACGCATCTCTGTTATCGACATAAATAAGTTATGCAGTCAGGCGTTTCCATATTTGATACGGAATCGACCCTACGATTCGTGTCGATTCCGATTACGGTATTGCGCATGAGCAAAACGCTATACCAAGAAACTTTGAGACCTTGTCTTCCGGTTTGCAAAATCTGACTGGACAAATATGGGGCGCGTCACGGGGAAAAGTACATTCGGATAGTTGACGTTTATCATTGAAATGACGTCATTAAGTCGAACAGACGACATCAATTATTATGCATTTCGCATTACAAATATCATTTTATCGTCTAAATGTGTAAGAGAAGCACATTCTAGTTATGAGAAACTAAGGAGAGTTGTAAGTTCTTTCTATATATAGAAACAACTAAAATGTCACAAAATATGACCGAAGGTATTTTTTCCAGTGGCGCGCCCCAATATGACTTTTTATCTAAATTGCTTGCTTCCGGATTGTAAAACTGAAAAGCCGCCATTTTGTTTCTCGATTCAGTAAGAAAATGGTCCCCTTCTTAGATGGATAATGAACGTAGACTCGAAGTGGCCTCATCTATCAAGTAAAAGATGATCCGGTACCAAATTGAGAACCCTACCCGTAGTGGATATTGACAGACCTGTCGCGTAGTTCACTAGTTGCTGTATTACGGTAATTATTTTGTATTTGTCTTATTTCTATCCCAACGTGACGTTTACGGTGTCACACTGGAATTATTTGTGGCATGGGCCATGGCTGTCTTAAGAAGGGAATTTTGTCTAAAGATGGCATTTCCAATCGAAAATGGATTTGTTGCTGTGAATAAACAGATAGTTGGAACGAACACAGTAAGCAACTTTCGCTTGGGTTTGTTTGTTTAATATGTCAAAAGAGACGAATGATTTTTTTTTTAATTTTAGAAATCGTTTCAAACATTACGGGGAACATTAAATTTCCTTTCACATACTTCATGACTGATAAAAGTGGTACTGTCAAGGACTTGCCTTTCGTTAAAGAAGAAAAAGATCTTTGAATTAGATTTCAAAGTAATTTGAAATTTGACAAACATATCAGCCAAATAGTGAACAAAGCTAATCAAATTTTAGGACTAATCAAACGTACGTTCTCACGTCTTGATAAACATGCTTTTTTGACTTTGTATAAAAGTCTTGTTCGTTCAATTTTAGACAATGGTGGTTCTGTATGGAGCCCATGGACAAAGAAAAACATGCAAATTATAGAAAATGTGCAACGTCGTGCTACAAAGCTAGTTCTAGAAATAAGAAATCTCAGTTATAGAAACCGTCTAGAATATCTCAACTTGCCTATGCTTCATTATCGAAGAAACAGATATGACCTTATTGAAATTTTCAAGATCATAAATCACTTTGAAGACATAAATTATGAAAAATTCTTCAAAGTCAATGAAAATGTCACACGTGGACACGTATTCAAAATTGAAAAAAAATCAGATATAATAAATCGCTAAAATTGAACACTTTTCCTGCAAGAAGTATTGACCAGCGGAACAGTTTAAAAGAAGAAACGGTATGCAGTGAAACAATTCTTAGTTTTAAGACCAAACTGGACAAAGAATGGGTGTATAAGAGGTTTAACACGGACAGTATATATGAACCGGGCATAGATAATAACTTTAAAGGGGGAGTACACAAGTCATCGATTTTTTGAAGACTCCGAAGATTCAAGGTATTCAAGGTATTAATACTTCAGTTTAAAAATAAATACCCCAGCCAGAATAGTAGATAGACCTCCAGTAAACGACGAAAAAAAAGTGAATCATTAGTTATTTGTAGTCGTACAAAGGCATAACAAAGCAGTGTGACGGCCGTAAAAAGTCACCCCGTACATTTAGTCAGTACTGTTATCAGTAAAAAGTAACCCGTAACCGATGTCATGCAGTGATTGTTACGTATATCAGGGTTATCCGATCAACGTTTTTTGGCGTTGTCCCGGTTAGCTCAGTTGGTTACGTCGCAGGAATTGCATGGCTAGGCGCTGTCGCCGTGACGGTGCGGGTTCGCTCCCAAATAGAGACAATATAATTTGATATTGTAACAGTTTTTATTGCAAGTTGAGACAGCAATTGCAGATACATTTTAACAATAATTTGCAATACGAACCACTTGGCAACTGTAACAATTTTAAAGAGGGCACGGCAAAGCCGTGTTTTCCAAGGAGAGAAATGCATGTTGCGACAGAAATTACAGATAAATTTCAACAATTACTTGCAACAGGAAACACTTGGCAACTGTAACAATTTTAAAGCGGGCACGTGGTTTCCAAGGAGAGAAATGCATCTTGAAACAGAAATTACAGATAAATTTCAACAATTACTTGCAACAGGAACAACTTGGCAACTGTAAAAATTGTAAAGCAGGCACGGCGAAGCCGTGTTTTCCAAGGCCAGAATTTGCAATAAAAAACTGAACACTTGCTGTTTAAGTTTGAATTCTTTGCACAGCGAAGCCATGTTTTATTAACTTTTAACCTTTCCTCCATAGATACACCATTGTTGTGTGTGCGAATAGTTAATATCCAGATCTGCCTGCACATCTGTTCCATCTGATCAGGATCTAGACTGTTCTCTTTTTTATTCATTAAGTTATTTCTGACAAAACTGTGACCTGTGCAGATCCTCATCAGATAGCAGGGATGTGCCAGCTGCTCTGGATTTATATTGTAACAGTTTTTATTGCATGTCGAGACAGCAATTGCAGATAAATTTCAACAATAACTTGCAACACTAACCACTTGGCAACTGTAACAATTTTAAAGTGGGCACGACGAAGCCGTGTTTTCTAAGGAGAGAAATGCATGTTGAGACAGCAATTGCCTGGGCTGGACAAACCCACTAGCCCGACGCCCTGAACAAGCTGAAAATTGTATCACACAATCTCAAAATATTCTATTTGAGGACCACGTGCATATCGTGTTTTACAACAGAAATAAGTTTATTACAAAATAAAATGTTTTGAAATCTGTTTTAACAATTATAGCAAGCCACCATGAAACGTGATTAACCAATCTACAGTTGATCATTATGCTTACCTCTTTGGTTGCACGACGGTGGCAGGGGTGTAAGAGTTTATGAAGGTTTATGGGGAAATATTTTCTTTAAAGAACCTAGAAGCTCGATTTGTTTCTTTTATCCCTGCCATCGTGTTCTTGCTGATTTTACTCCAGGTGCTCTGGTCTCGGAAAGATCATTGAGTACCCGCCCTTTGGCTTTACAATGCTCTTAAATTCTTATGTTTATATGTTTGTATGCTTTTGCATGCAACTTTGTTGAGCTGATGGGTGGGTTGGAGTTATTTCACCAAGACAATTTGTACTTGTTTTGTGATACGAGAACCTGTTGGGGCAAGTGTGAGGTTGGTGCACCCTAGAACCTGGTTTAAACCCCCAGTGGCAATTTGTTTTGCCACTGACCGTTCCAAGACGGTATCCCCAAAGGTTCTCTTCTTTGTTAATTGTTTGTGGCGTCCTATTTGAATTGACATACATAATATAAATCATGCGCTCTCTCTCTTCCTCTCGTCTTTTTCGCTGCGTGGGGAGGCTGTGTTTTTTGAGTGTGGCGATTCCTGATATGCATATATTGTTTTTTTCCTATTGAATTTCCTGTTTCTTTCATTACTGTAAGTACTGACTAATTAGAATTTGCTTATTTGCGCATATGAGAATAGCTGATATGTTTACTCAGCTAGTTCTGGACTAGTTACAAAAACAAAATTTGTCCAGCCTTGATTGCAGATTAATTTCAACAATTACTTGCAACAGGAACCATTTGGCAACTGTAACTTAAAAGCAGGCACGGCGAATGCGTGTTTTCCAAGGAGAGAATTAGCATAATTTATAGCAATTAAATAACAGAATACTTGCACTTTAAGTTTGAATTGTTTACACGACAAAGTTGTGTTTTAACCCTTTCCTCCATAGTTACACCATTATTGTGTGCGCAAACAGTTTACATCCAGATCGGCCGACTTATCTGTGCCATCTGATCAGGATCTGAACTATTCACTTTTTTATTCATTAGGTTATTTCTCACGAAAATGTGACCTGTGCAAATCCTCAACAGATGGCTCGGATGTGCTGGCTGCTCTGGATTTACACTGGTCACACATGCCTCAAATGGTATGTATAGAGGAAATGGTTAAAAAAATACAAATTAAAGCAAACATTTGACATAACAATTGCAAAAGACATCTCATTATTCTGTGTTTTCCAAAGAGACCAATTTTTACCAGAAGTTGCCTCTGTAACAATTTTTAATTTGAGACACGATGAAGCCGTGTTTTCCAAAGAGAGAAATTGCTGCAAGTACTTAAGAATAATATTTATTTCAGGTTTAATTTTTTAATACATAATGAAGCTGTGTACCCAAATAGATTAATAATTATTGCTTACATGCATTCAACACTTGATGCCAAAATCTTTAAGATCAAATTTGACAGAACTATGCCTCTTCTTGTACATGGACTTTTTATTTTTAACCTGACTAAGTACCTTAGCAACACGTGTTTAATTAAATTCCCATCTAAATTATTGTATAAATGACAAAACAGTGTTTTGCAATGAGTAACCTTTTGATGAGCATTTTCTCATTATTTTTTTAGTAACAGGCATGGCAAAGCTGTGATTAACCCATTCCTCCATAGATACACCATTATTGTGTGTGCGAACAGTTTACAGCCAGACCAGCCGGAACATTAGTGCCGTCTGATCAGGATCTAACCTTGTTGCTTTTTTATTCATTAGGTAGTTTCTGACCATTATGCAACCTGTACAGATCTTGATCAGACAGCAAGGATGAGCCAGTTGATCTGGATCTTCACTGGTCGCACATGCGTCAAAAGGAGTATGTATGGAAACTTTGTCAAAATGACAAATGACCACAAAACTGTAACCCAATATTTAAGAAAAAAACTACCGTATAAGAGTTTATTTCTCAAGACTCAAAATTCTCCTTTAATATTTTTATTGATGTGTGTTAAATGTCTTTCCTTTTTATAAAAATTTTTAGATTAATATACCGGTAATAGTACATAATTTAAAGAAGTGGTGTTCAGGAAATTAAAGTGAAATTCTTCAATATAGGCATTTGATGTTTTATTAATTTCTTGTGGCAAATTTAAAGTTCATGCACGGCGTAGCAGTGTTTACCACATTTGGAGGAAATGTTTATTAAAGGTTTAAATGAACCACTATTTTGTCATATATTTTATTAATTTTGGTGTTCTCAAATTTCTTTGGTATTTTGGGGAGAATTGTTCATGCCATTTCCAGGTATTTCTTGTTAAAACAATTCAGACTTTTTTTTCTTTCATTAATATTATTTTAAAAAATCTAAGTAAGTGAAGCCACTGGGCTTCAAAAGTGAAGTCAATATGCTTCAAACACTTTGAACAACCCAAATGCTTTCTATACCCAAATGAAAGCCATCAGATATGGACTAGATCTTAAACCATTCTGTCTGATCAGAACGTAACAGCTTGCATTTAGATTCTACAGGTTATTTCTGACAAATCGTTAACAGTTTAGATCCAGATCATATGACACAGATGTGGTAGCTGATCTGGATATATACTGGTAGCCCATGTGATATAAGGCATATTATCCGGAGTAAAATGTTATATTTAATGTTTACAAGATAAATAATTTCTCAACTGTTAACACTTCCTGTCATATTTCAGGTCCAGGTGATGCTAGAAAGATGGCAGTCAATCATGGGTTAGTGCAGCTTTGTCAGCAGTATCACAATGAAGGGTCTGATTCTAAGACTGGCATGATGCAAACAAAAGTACTCTTGTAGGTTTATGGTTTTATGTTTACTAAAATTATTTTATTAATAATAAACATAGTATTGTAGCTCATCAATTTCCTTAACACATCTCAAATCTTTCACCATTCTAAATACCATTGTATCTGAATAATTTTTCAATGATAGATCTTTTATTTTAAAGGTTATATTTGTATTTCTACATGTGCACTACAAGTGAACGTTCTTCAGTGTAATTGTGGTTCATCATTAATATCATTTTTTTTTACTTTTTCAGCCAGTCTGGAACTTCAGCTGTCTGCGGCATGATTTGACACGCCTCCACTGTATTCTTCATCACAAGTTGGAACATACAAAGTGTTTATATTTTGATAGTTTTCTCTGTCAACATAGAAAATCTGCAACAACTAAATGAATTAATGGTTAATGTATCATTAATTCTCATAAGTGGTTTAAAAGAGCCAAACAACTACTCTGCAACGTTTATGGGCGATGCTGTGTTTAAAAACATTAAGTTGTTGATGAACATCCAAGGTCTTCTTTGAAGAATTTGACTTCTAGCCCAGGATTCTCATTATGTTGGTATTAACTTGTTTTTATGTGACCAGATCTTCCATTGCAATTGTTGGACAACATAACACCACAGACTGACAGATTGAACAACAGACAGTCTGCACATTTATATTTAAAAACTTACTCTGCAACATGCCAACATAATGCTTTGTTTAAGTTTAATTGGAAAACTTTTAATGCTCTGAAAGATATTAAATGAAGAATTCAGACTCAATGTGTGTGTGTGTGTGTGGTGTGTGTGTGTGTGTGTGTGTGTGTGTGTGTGTGTGTGTGTGTGTGTGTGTGTGTGTGTGTGTGTGTGTGTGTGTGTGTGTGTGTGTGTGTGTGTGTGTGCGTGTGTGTGTGTGTGTGTGTGTGTGTGTGTGTGTGTGTGTGTGTGTGAAGAGTAGAATAAAATTACAATTGGAAATACTACAAAAAATCACATGCTCACTATGTACCATCTGATTGGTACAGAAAGAGGGATATCTTAGTTAAATGATTCTTAACAGATAGAAAACACATTTGTGAAAATGTACAAAAATGGTATTTCACTGTTTATAACCCTTTCCTCCATTAATACCCATGTGGGACCAGTGTAGATCCAGATCAGCCGGCACATCAGTGTCATCTGAGCAGGATCTGCACCGGTCGCATTTTGGTCAGAAATAACCTAATGAATAAAAAAGCGAACCGTTTAGATCCTGATCAGACAGCATTGCATCTATAGAATGCATTTTTGCTATGAGTAATGTATACAAATTGTTACTTTTACATATGTTCTTGACCATTACATTCATAGGATGTGTTTTTGTATGAGTTACATATGCTCTTGAGTATTGCATCCCAATTACACATTTTTTGTATGAGTAATGTGTCAGAAATGTTGACACAAACTGTTAACTTTGCATATGTTCTTGGATGCATTTTTGTATAAGTAATGTTGACAAAATTGTTATTTTTGCAAATGTTCTTGAGCTTCGCATACCTATGACACATTTGTTTAAGTTGTACAGAGTTCAGTTGACAAATATTTATTTTTTTATCCCCCCGCCGAATGCGAGGGGGATATTAGAAATGCCCTTCGTCCGTGCATCTGTGCGTCCGTCCGAAAACATTTTGTCCGGAGCATGACTCCAATATTACTAGGGGGGTTTTATTCAAACTTCATACACTGACATAGCACATTGGTAGGTAGTGCAGTGTGGAAGTCCAATAACTCTACATTGCCTATTTTTTAGAGTTATTCCCCTTTATCAGATTTACTTGATAAAGTTTGTTCGTAGCATAACTCCAAAACTACTAGATTATTCAAACTTCATACACTGACAGAGCACAATGGTAGGTAGTGCATTGTGTAAAAACAATAACTCTACCTTGCCTATTTTAGGGGTTTCGTTCAAACTACAACCATTTACTTGAAAACTGTACTCAGCATGACCATAACTATATGGCATTTTAAGGATTTCCTCTCAAGGTAAATTATATGAAAGTACAACCTTCAAGTAACTTATTTCCGGCAGGGGGGGGGGGGGGGATTGGCCATGTGTAACATGGCTCTTGTCCATATTTTACTAATGGTTATTTTTACATACCACCTATTAAAGGCCAGAAGGGGTCATCGGCAACAGAAAAAAGGCTGATGACCTCTTTTGGCTTTCAGTAGACGGATTATGTTTTTGAGCATTGCATTGGACACATTTTTTGTAGTTATGTGTCAGCATTGTTGACAAAATTACGCCTCTAAGGCCTCGGATGCAGTTAAGGAATAAATTTCGTGTTTGATAAGTTCATCGAGTCTTGAACGTCATTAGGGCTGGTTAAAGTGTGAGGAGTCCGAAGTCCATTTGTAATGTCTGATCGTCCTTAGGACCTTCACTGTTTTCATTTTGGTTAGAAATAATACATATAATTATTAGAATGCAAAAAGTGTAGATCCTGATCTGGTGGGACAACTGTTGAATTCTACACTGTTTAATTTTCAATAAAGGTGTATAGATCTATCAAGTAAAGGATTAATACCAGTATAGCTTTAATTAGATTTGAACTAAAAAGATATTTATCAAACTGTTTGTTTAAAGATTTATTATGTTATTTCTGACCAGAAAGCAAGCAGTGTAGATCCTGATAACATGGCATGTGTGTTCTGCCTGACCAGGATCTGCAATAAAATGTTGCATATATATAGAGGAAAGAGTTAGTTCAAACATGGTTTATTTGATTTTACAAAGGTATATTTATTAATGAATAGCATGGGATTATTGACTGGTTATTCAAATGTTACTGATTTTACAGTTGTTCAAGGTAACTTCGATTTTTTAAATTTTATTTGTGAATTAAATCTTTGTGCAATACGAAGAATTGATTAAATTCGAATGGCTTTATAAGAATTTCAAGTTTTACTGATGAAATTTGAAACAATTACTATGTTGGCACCATTCTGTCAATTTCAAGTTACCTGGTTTCCATTTTGTTGATTTTTTTCAATTTTCAAAGGTTGAGAAAATAAACGCCAGAGTTTGTCTTAAAAAAGCAATATATGCATATCAGGAATCGCCACACTCACAAAACACAGCCTCCCCACGCAGCGAAAAAGAAGAGAGGAAGAGAGAGCGCATGTTTTATATAAGTATGTCAATTCAAATAGGACGCCACAAACAACTAACGAAGAAGGGAACCTTTTGGGATACCGCCTTGGAACGGTCAGTGGCAAAACAAATTGCCACTGGGGGTTTAAACCAGGTTCTAGGGTGCACCAACCTCACACTTGACCCAAGAGGTTCTCGTATCACAAAACAAGTACAAATTGTCTTGGTGAAATAACTCCAACCCACCCATCAGCTCAACAATGGTGCATGCAAAAGCATACAAACATATAAACATAAGAATTTAAAAGCATTGCAAAGCCAAAGGGCGGGTACTCAATGATCTTACCGAGACCAGAGCACATGGAGTAAAATTAGCAAGAAAACATTGGAAACTTTCAATTGTTAAGTAAATTCAGCAGACAGTGAGAGTGCAAGGATGTAATAGTGCTATTTTGCGATACAGAATAGTTTAAAAAAGAGCAATATATGCATATCAGGAATCGCCACACTAAAAAAACACAGCCTCCCCACGCAGCGAAAAAGAAGAGAGGAAGAGAGAGAGAGCGCATGATTTATATTATGTATGTCAATTCAAATAGGACGCCACAAACAATAAACAAAGAAGAGAATCTTTGGGGATACCGCCTTGGAACGGTCAGTGGCAAAACAAATTGCCACTGGGGGTTTAAACAAGGTTCTAGGGTACACCAACCTCACACTTGCCCCAACAGGTTCTCGTATCACAAAACAAGTACAAATTGTCTTGGTGATATAACTCAAACCCACCCATTAGCTCAACAATGTTGCATGCAAAAGCATACAAACATATAAACATAAGAATTTAAGAGCATTGCAAAGCCAAAGGGCGGGTATTCAATGATCTTTCCGAGACCAGAGCACCTGAAGTAAAATCCGCAAGAACACGATGACAGAGATAAAAGAAACAAATCGAGCTTCTAGGTTCTTTAAAGAAAAGATTTACCCATAAACCTTCATAAACTCTTACACCAATGGTTTTAATACATCACCGTGCATTAATACATCAATGCAAATGGTAAAAGTGGTAACTTTTTATTTTCAGCCAGTGTACATAATAATATATGAATACAGAATTTTATATCTAATGCTTCCAAAGTATCAATTATGTTCACCATATCCATAAACTGTAATATAAAATAAAACATTACGACAGAATGAAATTAGTTTTTAGTAATATTCATTTGCTATAATCCTGACATTAAAAACGTTAAGAAGATACCAACAGAATGTTAATGAGCAGCCATTGTTCACTGTAGTTTCAGTTTTCGGTTGTCGATTCCGAGAGAGTCAGTGCCTTAGTTCATATTAGTTGTGATTTAGATATGCCGATATCTGTCATTTCAAGGTAAATATTACATTGATATGTTAGTTATTTTCAACCTTATACATAATTAATGAACAAATATTGAAATACAAAACGAATCATTGTAAATTGGAACAAAAATGTGTTAGGTCTGAGATAAATATATTTTGCATGTAAGCACTGCGCATCTGTCGTTTCGGATGGCATACATTCTGGCTTTTTTTAATCTAATGCTATTTATATCTACAGGATTTATATTCTAAGATCCCCTGTCAAAATTCTATTTTGTTTAGTTCCGCCAATTGTTTTCTTGTTTAGGGCAAACCCATTCTTTTATCAGGGGACCATACGCCGCTGAACATGGAATGGTATTAATCTGAAAATACCTCATTGAAGGTTCCATGTTCACCGCCATATGCATACCATCGTTTGGGATGGATCGAAATCGTACTATTTAATGGTGTAATTACTGAGTTGCGCTCAACCCGGGGCTAGGCGGCATGGGCAGTAATAAGCATTCCCATTACTGCCCATGAACAGGCTCAATCAAACCGTATTTTCATATTTGTCGTGTTCGGTGGCTTTCAAAGTTCCCCTTTCATCTATTACAACGGTTCTTGTCTTGGTCTGTCTCTCGTTAAACTCTAGATATTCCGTTGTAGCTTATCATTGTAGCATAAGTTTATGTCACCCTACATCAGCTTTGATATGATGAAATTCTTCGATTTAAATGATATCATATTAGGGCTTTTCCACAGAGTTTTGGTTAAAAGCCGCCCACAGACTTCATCAAACTTGAAAAAAAAAGTTGTCAGTCATTTGGTCAGACAAGATGTGAAAATCTGTCAGATCGAAACAATTTCTGTCAAACTGAAACATGAGAGTAAGCTGAAATGATCTAGGAATGGGCTTTGGAAAGTCTGGGTCCCTGCTCAAATGGAACATTTATGCGGTATACGCTGTTATTTAAACTGGTTACAAACATAAACTCACGGAATGTATTTTAAGCAGACCAATGATTATAATAATCTTGATTAAAGTTATGGTTTCTTGTTTATTATGTTATAGGCAAAAGGTATTTCTGTTGAGATGGGATTCTTTTTCTTGAAATTAGGATGTTATTCTTGAAATTGGGGAAAAAAGGTCTCTATCAGACATTGGGAATGAAGCCTAAATCCACCCCGATGAGGCTCGCTGAAAAAGCCCTGTAAATAACAACTGTATAAATATATCGCATACAAAACCCCATTCTTTTAAGTAAACTACTTACACAGAAATCCTAAATTGAGAATAACAGTAAACGTGTCGATTTGTTTAAGTTAAATAATCAACCCGGGGCTAGGCGGCATTTTCATTACTGTCCATAAACAGGCTCAAACTGAGCCTGCAATATTTTCATTTTTATCGGGTTCGATGTCTTTCAAGGTTCCTTTTTCCTCTATTTCAATATCACAGTAGTGTTGTTTGTGCCGTTTGGCGGCTGTAAAAAGTCTCCCCGTACATTCAAACAGTGCTGTTATCATTACGTCCTTTGAAGATCGTTGAGCACGATACTTATGTACTTTGTTATTAATACCTCTAAAATTACCTTGTATTATTTTTCGGCCAGTTTTTACATGGGTGGTTTCAATTTCCCAGCAAATATTAATTCGGATATTGTTCAATCACCCCCTAGGATATACTTCCTGCTTTTTAAATTTTGCCTTTGGCGTTGTCTGTGATATGCTCTATTTATATTCTAAGATCTCCTGTCAAAATTCTATTCTGTTTAGTTCCGCAAATCGTTTTGTCGTTTAGGCCAACCCTATTCTTTTACCTACGGACCTTTCGCCGCTGAACATCGAATGTGATTACTCTGAAAATACCATATTGAAGGTTCCATGTTTTCACCGCCATATGCACACCATCGTTTGGGGTGGACAAAATTGTACTGTTTATTATTGTAAATACTGTGTTGCGCTCAACCCGTGGCTAGGCGGCGTGGGCAGTAATTTGCATTTCCATAACTGTCCAAGAACAGACTCAATCAAACCGAGCCTGCAATATTTTCATATTTTTTGTGTTCGATGGCTTTCAAAGTTCCCTTTTCATATATTTCTCAAAGTTTGCTAAACACAAAGTAAAACACACATTATTGTAAAGTCTAAAATACAATTACGATTACATTGGTAATCGTTTAGCCATGTACTCTATGTACACATAACCACGAATGCCAGATGCAAATGATGTTACTCTGTATTTTCACAGTATTTGTTAACGTTGTTACAGTATTAATGTAACTGACAGTTGTAGGAATTTTATCTTTTCTCGAAAGAATAAATGTGTATGACTGAATAAATAACAAAATGCGAGGGCCACACGACATTGGATGGAGAACTCGATTATTGTTTTTAAGTTTTGTTTAAGGCAAAAAAATATCTCATTGAAATTCAAAATACACCCGTAACACATTACACTTGTTAGAACATTTGATTTCTATGTTTAATGAGTCATTTTTCAAGAGAATAAAACGAAATAAATATAAGAAATAAAACTAAAAACTGGCATACACCAGAATGTATGTCCACAACAATTCATGGATCATAGAAAACTATTAGTTTTATACTTAAGAAGATTCCTGTCTATGTCTTCCATTTATGTATAGAGTATCTTGGCGAAATAAAAATATATCTTCTGTAAAGAGAAAAAAAACTGGTAAGTTTTTTAAAACTGTTTTGTCAAACTACATCAAGACTTATTACGCCCACACACTTTTCAATTGTTTTGAAATTTGTTTGACATATAAAATACGTAATTTAAAGGTCGTTGAGACAGATGCCTTTAAAATGCTAGTAAGTATGTTTATGGTGATCATCTTTAAATAACATATACTTTAATATTGCGGCTGTTTAAGATGGTGGTTTCAATATTCCAGCCAATAAGACATGGATAATGTTGAAATATCCAAACGATATATTACTACCTTTTTGCCTTTGGCTTGCTTTGTGATAATGCAAAATTTCTATTTTTAGATCCCCTGTCACATTGTGACATACTTATTGTGTTTTGCCCATTCCCTCCAAAGGTTTACATATGAACACACACATACAAGTTGTCTTGGTGAACAAGCTCTAACCCACCCATCATCTCAAACATATGAAGCATAAGAAGCGTATAGCATTGTCAAGCCATAACAATGGGTACTCAATGACATCATCGAACCCCAGGAGTCAAATCGACAAGAACATGATGACAGGAATATAAAAACGTTCGTTTCAACGTTCCATTACAATATTTTCCATAAGCCTTCATAAACTC